>APFE030807520.1:35712-46497 GCA_000404065.3 Pinus taeda
CAGTATTTTCCAACAATTGGTATTAGAGCTTGGTTCCTTGAGTAACAACTTTACCGCTGGAAGTCAGTTTGTAGAGCATAGAGATGGGAAAGTCAAAGAAGAGGGTTACAAGGATTTCAAAGGAAGGTATAGGTACAACAAAATCTCAAGAAAGTGAGTACTGTGTACCAACCCCTCATTTTGATGCAGATAGTTACTGATATGGGAATCCAGGATGGAAGTATATTTGCAGGCACATGGAGTATGGGAATCAATTGTTTCTGGAGACACATTCACTGATGAAGCTAAAAGGTACAATTCAAAGGCCATGAATGTAATTTTGAATGTTTTTCCAAACTCTGTGAAAACAAAAGTTGGTCAATGTTCAACAGCTAAAGCTCTTTGGGAAAATCTTCATAATCTCTATTCAACAAAGAAATCAAGTCAAGCTGTTATTTAAAACTTGGATCCTTCTGAGTATGATGAAGAAGGGTTGACCATAGAAGAATTTTGTAAGGAGCCAATCAAGCTTATAAAAGAGCTCAAGGCTGAGAACATCCATTCCAATACTCTTGAAGAACAAGTTCAAGGTCTCAAAATTGAAGTTGAAGAACATAAATGAATTGAAGATTCACTTCAAAATAAGTTGGAAGAAATCAATAATACAGTCGCACAAGATCTCAATAGAGAAGTCCAACAGAAGCAACAAGAACTCGACACAGTATTTGCAGAGATTAGCAAAATCACACAACAGATGCAGGAAGCAGAAATTGAAAGGAAGGAATTTGATCAAAGATACATATCCACCGTTGACCAAAATCAAAAGGAATTAGAAACATCTTCAATAGAAATAAGACGGCTCAGGAATGAAAATGAGAAGCAGAAGGAACAGATATAGGTTCTCAACAGAGAAGTAGGAAGACCACTCTTCTCAAGCTACAAGTTGAGGAGGTAGAAAAAAGAAGGAAGACCTTGGAAAGATGGTTTCAAGAATATCTTTCTCAAAAGCAAGAAGAACTTGATGCAACTCGTGATGAGATCAACAAACTCAAGGGATCACAAAAAGAATACTTACAAGATAAGACAAATGAAGAAGTGAAAATGAAGGAAATTAAATATGGTAAAGCTCCAGTTGATGAAGGTACAAGCTCCACAACTTCGCAGGATGATTCTAAGAAGGAAGTTGATCAAAGTGAAAAGCCAAAGAAGAATGTTGCAACTCCAAAGAACAAGACCAAAACAATAAAGAACAAAGGACCACAAGAAACTACAACACCGCCTCCAAAGAAGAATGAAAAATATTCCAGTTATGTTCATTTATTTAATGGTTATTTCTTTTTATGTGCTAACTATTGACATATGGCTAGGGATTATGAAGTTTTTGACAGGTACAATCATTATTTTCAAAACCCTAGAAGCAAGTTTGCAGGATCATGATACATGTTCCACGATGATTTTATGAGAAAAGAATACGTGCTAGATGGGCCAAATATTGAATGTTTCAAATGCCATAACTATGGCCATAGTGCTCGTGGTTTCAGATATCAGATGGAATCGCATATGGACAATATTGAATGCTTCAAGTGTCATAACTTTGGCCACATGGCTCGAGATTGAAGGAATAAGAAGGTCTGGAAAAGGAAACAGGTACAAGAAGACAAAGTAGATAACAAGGTTTGAGGAGTTATGCTTTCAGGATTTGTAAAAGCAAAAGGTCATGAGGAATTAGTAGTTGCTTCAAATAATGACTCAAATAAAGATGGCCCATTAGGTGACTCACCATTTTGAACAATCTAGCTTGTTGACTCCTTAATGTTTGTACAAGAGGAGTCTATGCAGCATTATATTGCACAAGTCTACGATTGACAGGAAGGTAGTTTGAACAATATGGTAGTTTCATTAAAGGTTCAGGGGGAGCAAAACAGTTGAAGGATTATAGGTTACCAGGAACAAGACAAGGTTAGTATGCAAAGGATATGCACATGTGGAAGGAATTGATTTCGATGAAACATTTTCACCAGTTGCCAGAATGGAAGCCATTTGGATGTTTCTCGCCTATGCATGTTCAAGAAAAATAAAAGTCTACCAAATGGATGTTAAGTCATCATTTCTGAATGGAGAATTAGAAGAAGAAGTTTACATCGAACAACCTGAATTTTTTCTACTATCAGAAAAAGAAGACTATGTTTGCAGGTTAAAGAAGGCTCTATATGGTCTCAAGCAGGCTCCCAGAGCATGGTATGCTCATCTTGATGGATATCTACGTTAAAAAGGGTTCAAGAAAGGTACTATTGATAACAATATTTACATAAATAAAGATAATTTAACAATCTTTGAGGTATATGTGGATGATATAATATTTGGTAGCAATGATGATCAACTAAGTAAGAACTTTGCTACAAAGATGAAAATTGAGTTCGAGATGTCTTTACTTGGTGAGTTGAAATACTTCTTAGGGCTTCAAATATCTCTGTAAGAGAAAGGAATATTTATATGTAAAGCCAAATACATCAAGGAAATGCTCAAGAAATTCAAAATGGAAGATTGCAAACCCGTCCTCACTCCGATTGAGCATAGATGACACATCTAAGGATGTGGATCAAAGGTTGTATAGATCTATGATTGGTAGTCTTCTATATGTAACAACCTCCCAACCATATGTTATGCAAGCAGTTGGACAAGTAGCAAGATTCCAAGCAGCACCTTCCGCCTTCCACCATGGTTGCATGGTGTGTAATATGACCGAGGCTGGGCTAGTAGGGTGAACCCGCCAACCCCCCCATCCAAACCATTAAATGGTTATTCAATAAATAAAAATGACCCACTATATATGTTAAGAACCAACACGTTGTCCAACATAAGTATGACAGTTAGTATGCTAGAGGTCACAAGGACGAACCCACCAAGGTCGATTGATCTATTAACAAAATTTTATCCAATGAGCATAAGCCATGTGGTGCCCTGCGATTGACCTATCCCAAATAACAAAAAACAATCAAACTTCACCAATTTGACCTATACGATCATGCCATGTGTCAACATGGGATTGGCCCATCTGACCACTATACTTGCATAGTCACCTGTCGATGTCAGCACCACACCATTGTATGACATGCCCAGTCAACCCTGCAAGCTGACTTTTTAGTTGTTTGCCAAAAAATTTAGAACATGATAACTTTTATATATTGTGTCAGTTTGAGGCGATTCAAGCATCATTGGAATAAGAACAACTAGATCTACTATTTGGCACTATTTTTGGGAGATTTTGAGCACTTTGATTTTTTAGCATATTTTTTATCCCCTGGATCATTCCTCCCCACTATAAGCTTTTGGACCTCCAAAAGTATATTTTTACTCAAAAATTAAGTGAGATTTAAACTCCCTCACTTTCCCTATCTCAATCCACATTTCTTTACTTGGATTGGTACCTTTGAGCTCCACTCAAAGATACTCCTCATTACCTTTGCATGAAGTCCTTATCCTCCTCTCAATAATTGAATCTTCCTACAAATCATTTAAATATTCAGGAGCAAGATATTCTATAGATGGAATATGAACATTCTCTTCATGATCATCAATCACTAGAGGCTCATACAATACCAAATTTTTAACATTCACAATAGAATAAATTTGCATATAAGGTGGCAAATCTAATCAGAAAGCATTGTTACCAATCTTCTCCAATATTTTGAAAGGACCATATCTGATTGGCCTGAACTTTTTACCTTCACCTTGAATTTTTTCCTTGTTAATATATAACCAAACTTGATCTCCCATTCCACTTAGAAATCATGATCAACCTAATGCTTGTCATGTCTTTCTTTGTACTTGGATGTGCTTTTCTCTACCTGCTCTTTTACTCTTTGATGCACTAGCTGAATTTGTTCAATTAAATGATTGGTTTTGTCCACATCACTATGTCCATCTATTTCAATATATTTACCAAAGATGAAATGCAAAGGAGACTTTAAAAAACAACTCAAACAAGCTTCAAATGGAGATACTTGCATAGATGAGTGTTTGGCATGATTATAGGAATTATGGATGTGATGCAAATTATCATCCCAAAGTTTTGGATGCTTACCACAATATCCACGAAGGATATTGACTATTGTTTTGTTCACTACTTCTGTGTGGCCATTGGTTTGTGGATGAATGTAGTTCTCTTCTTCAAATTAGTGTCGATGAGTTCCCATAAAATTTACCAAAGCTTCTCAACAACTCGAGAATCTTGATAAAAAATAATATAAGTGGGTAACCCAAAGTGAACCCATACATTTTGGAAGAACATATTTGTAGTTTTTTCAGCTGTAACCTATTTCTTACACGACATCAACACACACATTTTTCTAAAACGATCCATAAAAACATATAGATAATCATGACCTTTCCTAGACATTGGTAGCCCCCCTACAAAATCCATAGAAATGCTTTCCCAAGGACGAGAAGGAATAGGAAGTGGAGTGTACAAACCCAATTTCCTATTTCTATGCTTACTAGTAGCACACATTGAACATCCCTTTACATATCTTTAAATTGTTACATTCATGCAAGGACAATACTTGTTGAGAAATCTAGGGCATCAAGTATTAGGTTATTTCTCTTCTTATGATAACTTATTTTGTTGTCTTTTTACTTTCTTAGATTATGATCTTCTCTTTCTTAGATTATTAGTGTTCTTCATCAAACAACTACCAATGTATAAACCATAAAGAGATAAGAGACACAGAATATAGGCTATCAGCCAGGGCCAAAACCTCTCCCACTTGCGAGGAAAAATCGAACAAATTCTTCTTATTATAGAGACTTCAATCGACAAATACCAATACCACAACCCTTGACCTATTTTCCTCTCAAAGACCAAGGCACATGCCTTTCTTGATGAGATCCTTCCTTGAATCAAGCTAATGAATCTTTCCTCCTCCTTTGGTCAACGCAAGTCAAACTATCTGCACTTATAAAATTTTGGTCTATTTCCACAGAACTGCAGAATTTACTTTTGTAGTTTCACATGTGTGATGAGAGAAAACAAAATTGGAGATAACTTCCTTCCTTCATTATTATTGAGGACTCTTCTAGGTGAACTCGGCTAGAAGTGGAGCTGATAAGAAGACCCTTTTTGGAGACTCTTTCTTGGACTAATATGGTACTACAAAAACCTAGTTTTTTGCCACATATGTGAAGATATTAGCCCAAATACAAACCCAAACAATTCAGTCTTCCTTTATTCCTTCTCGCTGATTATAATACTTCTCTCCTTGAATCTTAGCACTCCTTCTAACCGCATACCATTACCGAATTACTTCTCTAAAATTCTACCTTCAAATGAAATCCGAACTACCCTATTTATAGTCGTTGTAACATGTAATAAGCTGAATTGAAGAGGGTGAATCAACATGTCTATTTGTGTAAATTATTTACTTCCATCTTGTAGCCAACTTAAAGGAGAGGTCTTGTTCTTGTCTTGGAGAACTTCCATACTTATTTAATGACTCATATAAATGTGTAACATGCCCAAGAAGGGTCCTTCATACATGACATCGACTCAAATTGAATTTTATGAATAGATGACAAATCCTAAGGGCTCACAATAGGAGCCATCACTAAAAATAAAATTCCTTGCTCATGAAACCCATGAAACAAGCATTACAAAAACAATTTATTTTTCTTTACATTAATTACATAAAATCAAAATTACCGATGTCATTATGAAGACCGAACATAGTTACACTTTTCAACACTCCCTCTTAACTAGGGAGGTATTCATAATGGTACTTGGTTATTCTCAATTTGAATAATTCTCATAAGAAGATTCCGATTGGTAACCCATCTGTATAGCATCATACCAACTAGCATTGTCACATAGAAAGGCCTTGAATAACATATTTATCTCTCCACAAGATCAGATCACAATGTTGGCGAGACCAATGATGTATAGACACCCTCATTATTGTCTCTCTCAGAACATACTCCACCCGGGTTCTTAGAGTGTGTTCCACCAGGACTATTCTTATCTTGGATTCCTAGTCCTCAAAGACCATCGGTCCACTACGACTAATATTTTCTTGGATTCCCTAACACATCCTCAAAGAGCATCAGATGTCAAATTTTTATCCAGTCCTCCATTCTATCTTCCCAAGTGAAGACAAGAATGATGTGTCTATTTCTCCCTCTAAATTAGGGAGGACATATCTATTCCAATAAAGGAATGTACTAATTCCTATGGAATGAATGTATCTAAGCTCCCATTTGGATTAGGAATTTCGCTTCCAAGTTTCTACCGGGTACAAAACTTGTTTCTAGGCTCCCTCTTAATTAGGGACCTACAATAGCTCCTTAGGTGTAGATGATGGTAGAACCATCTACTTTAAGAACTCCTTATCACGATGTCACGAAATTATTTGTGTTATTCCGGAGTCTTCATGTTTAGGAATTCGACATAGGGCATAGACCATCCACCACTTTCATCCTTGAGCCATGTCATCATTCCTTTAATTGGAAAGTGATCCATTAGTCAATATCTGGCCTTACTTGATGCCATGCTGCCTTCTTCATGCCATGTTTCCTTAAGTATATTTCATCCTACTACATGGCCATCATTGCTGGAAGACATTCATAACTCTTCCGTAGGCAGCATTGGATAAGCCCATCCATATATCATTCAAAAATAGGAAATGAACATTAAATAAAAATTACCATTATGATGGCCTTCCAGCATGCCATCTTCTAGTTTGCATTAGCATCCTACATCTTGACACATCTCCAAAATATATTCATTGTCAAGGGTCTCAATCTTTTTCAAACTTGCATAAGAGTCTTTATATCTTTTCCAGAGATATCATAGTCAAATCTATCAGTCCTTGGATGTTGATTTCCTTCATGGTTGTACATTCCATGATCTCTTCCTTTATTTCTTCACACAGTTTCTTCCAGGAACTATCGGTCATAGTCCTTCAAATCAACCACATCATATTTCAGATGAGAATGCATTATGTTGACTTCATCAATGTGTGACCCATGCTTTCTTGCATCCTTTCACTGGAGGGGATCCTCTTTTCTTGATCATTCTCTCTAAGTAGAGCATTCATCCATGTTGCCAACAACCAAATGGCATGACTCCAAATTATCAAATAAAAGTATACATATCTCATTCTTGTTTATGCCATCCAGACTTCCTTCAACAGCTTCCTTGATTGAAAAGGGCTTTAGTCCCATGATCTTCTTTGTCTCTAATGTCATCATACCATCATCCCATGAATTCCACAAGTTTGGAATTCTTAATGAAACAATTTCTTCCTCTCTTGATTGACGAACCTTTCGATGAAGATTCCATCAAATAATCTTGAGGATCTAGAGTATCCCCATCCAACATATGTTTCCCTTTTAGATGATGTATGATGAGCTTTCTACTAGATGACCTTATTTTTCTTCTTTTCTCATAATTACTATTTATGCTTCTAATGGTGTTACCAAGAGCTATATCATTTCATGGATCTAATTCAGCTACCATTTATGCTCCCCTATGATGATGTCATGAGATCTTTTATTTCAATTCTTCTATGATTCCATGATGTATCCTATCATGCTCCTACTTTACAACAGGGAAACTTAGAAACAAAAACTAGAAAATACCTAGGTTAGGAAGACTATCTCAATAGTGGATATCTATTACTTCCTCCTTCTTGGACTTCTTCTTTTAAGCTTCATCCACTTCCTCAGTGATGTGGGCTTCTTCTCTTCCTATTTTTATTAGAACAATATCTCCTATAGTGCCCATATTCTTGACACCCATAACATTGTATTTTACCCGTGTTCTTCTTCTTTTTTGAGGACCAAACTTTCCAAATTTTCCCTTTATTTCTGTCATTGCAGCATATGCTTGATTTTGCTCAATTGGTACCACACCAAAATTTTCCTTTAACCTAGATTCTTCAATATTTCACAATGACCATAGATCTTGGAATGGAGTAGCTTATTTCTTCCCATAAATACTTGAAGTAAAGTTGCCCCACTCCTCTGGTAGTGCATTTAGTACAACTGTAGTCTTTTCTTTATCATACATGACTTCTCCCATATCTTGAAGTTGATCCCTAATTTCAGATATCCTCATAAAGTATGAGGCTATTCCATCTTCCTTTGACATCTTCATCTTGTAGAGTTCTTGTCTTAATGGGATGACTTCTCCAACAATACTTATGGAATACAACTCTACCAATTTGTCATAAATTTCTTTTGAAGTTTCAAGTTTTGATACATATGGGATGAGGGGATCCTTGATGGAATCTATGAGAATACTTAGAGCCCTAAATTTTCCTTTCCTGGTTTTGTGATAGATCCTTTTACTTGTTCCATCACCTCATTTTCAATCAGATTCATATATGTCATTTTCTTCCATGCAAGATAGTTTGAAGCCACAAATTTTTTTTTGCTTTCCTTGCAAAAATAAATTTTGATAGATTCAGATAAGGTCATATACTTACTTGTTAAGATGCTTCTTCCACTTGTTTCTTTCTAGAATTTGATGATGATATAGATAATAGAAACCTTCTTCTTGATGAAGATAGTCTTCTTCTTCATGATGATGATGTGATCTGTATTCTTGAAGTGCTTCTATTGGATGTATATACTTCAAGCTACCTTTCCTTGTAGATCTTTCCAACTTGATGAGGGTCTTTGTGGTAATTTGATGATGACTAGAGGATCAAAGACTTTTGCTGGTGCAGACTTTTCTTTGATCTAGGGTTTTTTATTTTGTTGTAGATCTTTACTTCACTTTAACATATTTCAATTTTCATTGATGTCTTTTTTGAGATCCTTGTGTGTATCTTAATAATATGCCCTTCCATGACTTTGTCACCTTAGCTCTGATACCATGTAGAGAAATCTAAGGCATCAATGTTTAGGTGATTTCTCTTCTTATGATAACTGCTTGTGAATGCTTTTTACTTTCTTAGGTTAGGATCTTCTATTTATTATATTATATAGTGTTATTTTTCATAAAACAACTACCAATGCATAAACCATAAAGAGAAAGGAGACACATACTATAAGCTATTAGCCAGGGCCAAAACCTCTCCCACTTGAGATGAAAACATGAAAAAATTCTTCTTCTTATAGAGACTTTGATTGACAAATACCAAGACCAAGAACCTTGACCTATTTGCCTCTCCAAGACCAAGTCACATGCCTTTCTTGATGACATCATTCCTTGAATCAAACTGATGGCTCTTTCCTCCTCCTTTGGTCAATGCAAGTCAAACTATCCGCACTTCTGAAATTTCAGTTTCTTTCCATAGAACTGTAGTCTGTACTTCTGTAGTTTCACACGTGTTTGGAGAGAAAACAAACTTGGAGATGCTTTCCTTCCTTTGCTATTATTGAGGACTCTTCTAGATGAACTCAACTAAAAGTGGAGCTGATAAGAAGACCTTTTTTGGAGACCCTTTCTTGGATTGATAAGATACTGCAAAAACCCTAGTTTTCTACCATACGTGTGAAGATATTAGCCCAAAGACAAACCCAAACAATTTAGTCTTCCTTTCTTCCTCCTCGTTGATGATA
Organism: Pinus taeda; assembly: GCA_000404065.3. Taxonomy (NCBI): domain Eukaryota; kingdom Viridiplantae; phylum Streptophyta; class Pinopsida; order Pinales; family Pinaceae; genus Pinus; species Pinus taeda. Next base: position 45,253 of record APFE030807520.1, read on the forward strand.
GTTCTTCTCTCCTTGAATCTTAGCACTCCTTCTAACCACATACCATTATTTAATTAATTATCTAAAATTATGACTTCAAATGAAATTCAAACTGTCCTATTTATAGCCATTGAAGCCTGTAATAAGCCGACTTAAAGAGGGTGAACCGACATGTCTCTTCGTGTAGATTATTTACTTCTATCTTGTAGCCGACTTGAAGGAGAGGAATTGTGCTTGTCTTGGAGGGATTTAATACTTATTTAATGACTCATATACATGTGTAATATGCCCAAGAAGGGCCCTTCATACATGACATAGACTCAAATTGAATTTTATGACTAGTTGAAAAATCCTGAGGGCTCACAATGGAAGCCATCACTAAAAATAAAATTCCTTGCTGATAAAACCCATGAGACAAGCATTACAAAAATCATTTTATTTAGTTATTTACATCAAATACATAAAATCACAATTACACATGTCATTATGAAGATCAAACCTAGTTACAATTTTCAACAATAATAATACATCTTAATTTGAGCAATTGTTTTTCCTACACCAAAGTGTTCAACAAAAAGAGAAGTGTGCGCTTCCCTTCTGACATTAACTCTTTCACCCTGTGGCACACATAACTTTCCAAGATGATACAACGACTTATTATGAACATCATAATCCAAATCTTTAACATGATTTCCTTGACTCAATGTTGCATAAATATCTTTAAAATCACAATATTAAGCATATTGTTCAATATAAATTTCATGCATGATTGAGTTATGCTTAAGAATGACAGATGCATTAATAATAGGCCTTGATAACATATCAAAAATGTTGTTGTATATGCTTTTCTTGCACCTGATTACCAAAAGAAATTTCTATAGGAATCCCATCCACATGCAATGTCTAGCTTGTTGTAGCTTTGTTTGTGATTGTAAATACTGCAAAGGTTGATTTTCAGTATGAATAATTGTTTCTTTACCCATCAAATAGTGCTTCCATTTCTTAACATTTTGTACCAAAGCATACAAATCTTTATCATAAGTTGGATAGTTAATTACTGCATTGGTAAAGGTTTCAGAATGGTAACAAATAGGCTAACCATGCTGCATCAAAATTGCTCCCACAACATAATCGCTTGCATCAATTTGAATCTCAAATCGCTGGTTAAGATATGGAAGTGATAGAATTGGTGTTGTCATGCGGAAAGAGTTATTTTTGCTGACAAAACTAACCTCCCTAGGAGTCTAAGACTCTCTAGTGACAAAC
>APFE030807524.1:0-17638 GCA_000404065.3 Pinus taeda
TAGATGCCCTGGCTACTGTTTTATAATGCTGTAAAGTTATATTTGTAAGAGCTGATGTTTTCTTTTCGTGAGTGTATGTTCTGTCCCATAGGTACCACACTTGTGAAGTGCTTCTCTCCAATAGTCATTGTACCATGGTACTAAAGAGATCTACTTTAAGAGCGGCCACTGAAAGAAGTATCAGGGAAGTAGTTGAGCAAGCGCCATTTTACTTACCAATATATGCATATGCCCAACTGTTTACAGAAAAGGAATCAACACTAACATGGCAGCGAAACCAGTGGCAGTGGTAGAAGGTAGCAAGCTAGTACAGGATTAGGGAAAGAGGAAATCGCTGACATAATAGAGGGAGGACAAAGCTGCAGAGTGAAAGAAAATTTAGTCTTCATGTAGGTAGCTTTGACAACAAAAGCAAAAGGAAGCATAGGACACAAAAAACAGAGCATAGGAAAAGAAAAGAGCAGAGCTTGCAGGTAGAAGAAATGAGATCGCAATAAGGAGAATGAGAGTCGAAGGAAGAACAAGAGCTGAGAAGCAGAAACAGGAAGAGGAAAAAAGGCAAGACACAATGACAGAGCAACAATGCTAATACAGGTTGATGAGATGGAAAAGTGAACAACTGAAAAAGGGAGTGAACAGATGTAGGTTCCCTCACCAAACCTGAGCGCAAGAACCATGTCTGGCTGGAGGTCGATAGGTACATGGAGCAAGTGATGAGTGAGGTCACCCATGATTACTTGCAAATGAGCATATAAAACATTCAGAAGTACATTGGTGTTCTAGCCACACTCAGGCCAACACTGCACATGCTTCAAGATGAGACAGACATATGTTCCAAGACCACATGCTCGGATGCCATGGAGGCAAGAGTCCACTTTCAGCAAGACAACATCATGACATCACAACACAGTACCAAGCTTGGCATCAGTACATGATTGAGTAGCATCAAGTAGAGGTTTTTGATTTGGTCCTTTCCCACACTCCAGAGTCATAATGTTTTTTTTCTTGTTAGGTTTTCTCTAGCCTATTTTGTCTCACATGGGTACATGTGGAAAATTGTATTATTGTAAATATGTTGTAAGTTAAATTCCAAGTGTCACTAGTGGAATGTGAACAATCACTATGTAATGTGAAGAGTCATGAGGGTAGTCCAAAAGTCAAAGGGGAATGTCAAGGGTCACCCCACCCTTTGCAATATATAAAACCTCATAACTCATAGTACATGCTTTTGGGAGCCAAGATTTTGGCTAGGCATTACTTAGAGAAGGCTTGGAGAGTATTGTGATGAGCCTTGGCTTCTCCACAGTGCATAGTGTGTACATATCTTTAGAGAAGCAGGCGGTGTTGACTGTAATGTTCCACTATTGGGGCTAGTCGTTGTCAATGGTGTATGTATGGATGGAACTTTTACTTAATATATATGATAGAGCCAACACATTTTCATGCATATGTTGTTATTGTAGTTCGATTATTCTGGTTACTTTAGGAATGTATGTTATTTAATTTATGCATTTGTGTATGAACTATTTTGTATGAAATTGTATGAATCTTGTTGCAGACATGTTGTTGGTTTAACCCGTCACTTTAGATTTTGTACTATTCTGCTTTCCATCTTGTGATGTTATTCCGCTCATGTTTTCCTTTCAGGTTGCGTACTATTATAGGCTCCCAAGGGACACACTTCCATTTCCCCTTCACATGATAGAACCCCCATGCATCTCACTTGAATCGCTGCAAGGTCACACACTTGTTTCCTGTGTGTGTTTGTGTATATATATAGATATGAGACAAATGATATAATTATAATAAAATTGGACCATGAGGGTTTTTAGCCTACATAACAATGAAACATTAGAAATGTAATCACTCAATATCTAGGGCTTAATAACGGGTTTTTGTGTTTACATGACACTTATATAGTGCTTAACATGCCCCTCCCTTGCAAAGAAGTGTTGTCCTCAACACATGACTAAATGAATGTTTCTTCATGAAACACTCATCTTCCCAGGTTGCTTCTTCTACTTGTAGGTTCTTCCATTTGATGAGGTACTCAGTGATTGCTTGATTTCTCAGTTGCTTAGTCCCTATTTCCAAAATTGTTTCTGCTTCTAATATTATTTCCCCTTCTTCATTAATATCTAGTAGAAGAGTTCCAAATGGGATCTTGTTATTGATAACCTTGTTTATGCAAGAAACATGGGAGACTAGGTGTACATTTGAACGTGCAAGCAACTCCAATTTGTACGCCACACTTTCAATCCTCTATAACACCTTATAGGGGCTATAATACCTTGGAGCTAATCTATTTTCCTTCTTTTGTTTCTTTAGGGGCATCATTTTATATGGTTGTACTTTCATAGACACACAATTTCCCACTTCAAATTCCATTTCACACTGATTTGCTTGTTTTTTCATGATATTTTGTGCTATACTCAAGTTGTCCTCCAATAGCTTGAGAACCTCTTGTTCGTGTTGGATGTGATTCCCTACTGCTTCAGTTTTTATTTTCTCTTTTAAGGGTGATGTGATGGATGGAGGATGATATCCATAAAGCGTCATAAATGATGACATTTTTTTATGAAGTATGGAAAGATGTGTTGCACCACCATTCTACCAAGGGAAACCATTTGACCCATTTTATCTATTTATCAAATGAAAATAAACATATATATCCTTCTCAACATTTATTCACAATCTCAGTTTTCTTATCAGATTGAGAATGGTAAGATGAGTATCCAAACAGGAAAATAATTCAGTACAAAAAAATTTAGTAAAAATTGGATCTTTATCACTTACAATAACCTTTGGTATTCCATATATATTTTTGACTATTTCCCAAATGCTTCAACCATAATCTTTGCTTTAAGAGGATGATAAAGAGAGGAAAAGTGGGCATACTTTCTCATTTGATCTACCACTAGCATAATGAAATTGTTTCCTTTAGATTTTGGTGAACCTGTAATAAAATCCATCGAAACTTCTTCCCAATGTTGACATGCTATGACTAATGGTTGAAAGAGCCCTAGTGTCTTGATAGCCTCTCCTTTATTCTGTTGGCATACCACACATTTCTACATAATTGTTTCACATCTACTTTAAGATCTTTTGCAAAAACATATTTCTTAATCATATGGTATGTCTTTAAGAACCCTAAATGTCTTTGTACAGGATAATTGTGTAATTCCAATATGACCTTTTGTTTGAGTTGAGAATTCTTACATAAGTATAAGGATCTAGATACCATAACAAATCCTTTTTCCATGTAAAATTTTCTACTGCATCAAGGTCTTCCTGTAGTTGTTGAATGATTTTACATAGCTTCTCATCCTACTATCATTCTATCATTGTTTCTTCCACCCAATCAAACTATGGAATGGAAATAGCACATAGTAAACCATTCATGTCTTCCTCTTTCATTGAGAGTGCATCTTCCACAATATTTTGTTTTCCCTTCTTGTAAATAATTTCAAAGTCATAAGTATGCAACTAGACCTTGGTGTCGCTTTTTTAGCAATTTTTTCATGCTTTTAAAGCTTATCAATTTACTAGGATTCCCTTGGATATTTCTAATGTCAATTTCCTTTCCTTGTAAGAAAATATTCTGAAAAAATCTTGGAAATTAAGAACCCATATTCTCAATGACTTCAACCATTAGATCTCTAGTACAACATCCAACCACCCATTTAGATTGCAATCATGGGATTAACCAATAAATACTCCCCCATATTCAAAGTAATCTTATTTCATTTCCCTTAACATTTTATGGTACTTCCATCTACAATCATCACTTGAAATTGTGGTGCTCGATATATAAAGAAATTAAAAGGTTTTGCCAATATATCACTGATGAAATTATGGGTACTAGTTGAAGAAATCAATATTGTTACATGTTTCTTTTTAATATATCCTTCTATATAAAGGGTCTACAAAGTAATGATCCAAGCCAATGCATGACAAGAGATTGCTCGAGTAGTTTCTTATAGCTCTAGATCTTGTGAAGTTTCCATTTCTTGATCTTTTCCATCTTCACAATATATGTAGAATAATTTCTTCTCATTGCGTTCATTCCCTTTATTTTTCTTATTTTCATAGTTGAAACATAGTCCCTTTTCTCTTCTTTCATCCATTTTTTGAGGAGTCAACATTGTTGGTTTAGGAAAGGAGCTTGGTTTTCTCTATAGTTATTAGTGATCGATTTTCTAGTGGCCATATTTTTACTTTCAACTTTCCTTGCCAAAATAAAAGCATGCTCTAGAGATTTAGGTTCAATGAAACACACCTCATGTTGGATGTTTCCTTTAGACTTCCCATGAATAGGTCTAACAAATTATCCTTTGAAATATTCTTTACTCTGAAAATCAACTTTTGGAATTGTCGAATGTGCTCTATAACTAGACCGCTTTTTTGAAGATTTACCAATTGACTAAAGAATATATTTCACAAAGCCAATGATACCAATAATGTTGGTCTTGTTGTAAAAATATGGATGCAATATTTACCTTTTGTAAGGATGCCACTTAGTATATATCAATGTATTGCTCCATCTGGAATATCCATGTTACATAATCCTTACCATCAAATTCCCTCATATCAATCTTCGAAATGTAGTAGTCCTTGGTGTTGACTTGAAGCCTTGATGATGTGGATCTTTGACTGAAATTCATGATTATGGTTTTGTGATTCCAAATATAAACTCTCAAATTGTGATAGTGTACTCCCCATATGATATTGATTCTCAACTGCATGCTTCTGCTTATGCTCAAAATTTCCTTGGATCTCCACTCCCTTATAAGAAGCCCCTCCAGGTGAAGATTTTTCATGGCAATATTGGATTTTGGTATTTATTCCTTATTTTCATTCATTTTCTTTTCCATTTCTCTCTTAGAGAAATGCACCTTTTACAACACACTACTCTCTATTTTATTAAATTTCTTCTCTAATTGAGATAAACTAAATTTTAATTCTTCCCTCTCTTCATGAGTCAAGGATGAACCTTTAGTAAATTTAATTGGTGTAGTAATTTTTTTTTGAAGCATGTTGGAAAATTATATTATCCCTCCTATTTATTACAACAACAAAAAGGGATCTTCTAATGAATAGTTAGGTCATTAGTAAGTTATGCACCTTAGTTTGAATAATATCAAAATGGTTGAATATTTATTGATATATCTCTGAGAATTGAGGCCTTCTAGATCTAAAAATTTCTTCTACAATACTTTGATATTTAGTTTCTGCAATTCCACGAGTGTGAATCTCATGTGCCAAGTGAAAGTTATAGTAACTTTCTCAAAAACTTGTTGATTTTTTTTTTGCCTCTTTACATCGGAAAATTGTAATGTGCCTCATGTCCAATTATTGAAATATAATTCTAGAAATGTACATGAGGTACTTCTATATGTCTTTGTTGATGGCCAACAAAGACCAAAACCAACATTTGGGAGACCACCCAGTCACAACTCCAAATCAAAGTCTTTTTTGTTTGGGATGGTGATTCTGACTGGTTCTGATGGGTCTAGTTACCTCCTCACCCTCTCTGATGACTTATGATATATCTAATTATTCATAAACAAGAAGAGATATGTCAGATTTACCTTCTTGCAAATCTCTTGTAAGAAAACAATCCTTAAGTTGAAACAAGTGCTCTTCCAAGCCATACTATAGTTTACTCCTACGTAAGGAGACTTCTAAAAATGTAGTGAATTTATTTTAAATGAAAATATACTCTAAGAAGTAAACAACAAACTGAAAATATAAGATAATAGAAATAAACCCAAGAATAACAAGATCGAATAGATAGAAATGCTTCTTTATTGATATCAAACCCTTAAGGTAGGGCAACACCATACATTCACTCCTAAGGAAGGAGAACACTCCATAAGCCATATGCCTGTTCATACAATATTCCTTGACATCTCTCAATGTGGAGTCTCTAGCCTATATATAGGCCTCATACATACAATACTATGGGTCATTACCATGGTTCCCTCAATACCATCTATCTAATACCATGGGCTTATTACATTATTGCTAACTACTTGTGGTCCCTTGCATGATACGAGTTAACCACCTTATTTATTACTATTGCCCATCCCATTATTATTCCATTGGGTACCTCCCTTTGTACCCCATATTATCCCCCCTAGGTATACTACATTCCACCCCCCTTAACTTGTTTCATCCTTGAAACATGGGAAGAACACAAATAATAAGATCTACTCAAAAGAGTAGTCCACTGGTACTATGCACGTGCATCTAGCCATTCAAGAGAAAGGTGAACCCTCGATCCAGTTGGTGCCTCACTTGCTTAAGATGGAAGTTGACCGTGGTGGATCTTCTATGTTGATGTGTACTAGGTGGATCAACGCTCCTCTCTATCTATCATGTGGGGGTTGTTGTCCTTGTGGCTAATTTGTTGCCATCTTGTTGGTTGTTTTCTTGCGGGGTGATGTGGGTGGTGATATGCTGAAGTTTTAACAAACAGTGGAGCCTGAATGGTATCTGGTACATGTTGTGGTGTTTGTTGTTGTTTCTTATCTTCCAATATTACTTCAACCACTGAGTCCTCATTTGATGTATCAGTACCTATAACATTTTCTAGTTCAACCTCTATTTGTGTTTGATTGTCAATCATCAAAGGCTCATCATCTAATGTGTAAGTGTCATTAGAGATTTATGCTTCTACCTCCATAATCTCTTCTTGGGTCTTAATGGAAATATAATGCAAAGTAATTTTCTTCTTTTTATACCAGAGCTTCAAGAATTTCTTCTGCACATTAATATTGATAGTACCCACAGATTCCATCCAAGGATATCCTAAAACAACATCCATGTTATCCATATCTGAAGTGTAAAAATCATAATTCAACACATACTTATCCATCAAAAGCTTCAAATATTTATAAACTTGCACATCCTCATCATTAATCTGTGTGTTTTCAATGTGTTTTGCTGGCACTTGCAATTTTTTTGCCAAATTGACATTAATGAGATTTTTCTTGCAACTAGGATTTATAGACATAATGATCTTCTCCTTTTGAATCAATCCATGAACCTGCAATAAGGAGATACCAGTAGAAAATAACCCTTTAGGTTTCTCATTCTCCTTTTTTCTAGCATGAGACCATTTGTCTAAAAGGACTCTTTCAAATTTTGCATCTGAAAGTTTGGTCAATTACTTGTTGTCAAGTGAGAACCACCATTTGGCAACCTCATCTTTGAAACTAAGTGACACTGAAATCTTCCAAAGTGTCCCATATGTGAACTTTTCTCTCTGTATGATTTCTTCAATAATGTAGTATACCTAGGGGGTATAATATGGAGTACAAAGGGAGGTACCCAAGGGAATAATGTAATAATGGGATGGGCCATAGTAATAAATAATGTGGTTAACCAATATCATGTAAGGGACCACAAGTAGTTAACAATAATGTAATAAGCCCATGGTATTAGATAGATGGTATTGAGGGAACCATGGTAATGACCCATGGTATTGTATGTATGAGGCCTATATAGAGGCTAGAGGCTCCCCGTTGAGAGGTGTCAAGGAATATTGTATGAATATGCATATGGCTTGTGGAGTGTTCTCCTTCCTTAAGGAGTGAATGTATGGTGTTGCCCTACCTTAAGGGTTTTGATCAATAAAGAAGCATTTCTATCTATATTCATATTCTTGGGTTTATTTTCATTGTCTTATATTTTCATATCATATTTATGACAAGTGGTATCAGAGCTATAACAAGTGATACAAAGGGAGGTACCCAAGGGAATAATGTAATAATGGGATGGGCCATAGTAATAAATAAGGTGGTTAACCCATATCATGTAAGGGACCACAAATAGTTAATAATAATGTAATGGGCCCATGGTATTAGATAGATGGTATTGAGGGAACCATGGTAATGACCCATGATATTGTATGTATGAGGCCTATATAGAGGCTAAAGACTCCCCATGAGAGATGTCAAGGATTATTGTATGAACAGGCATATGGCTTGTGGAGTGTTCTCCTTCCTTAAGGAGTGAGTATATGGTGTTGCCCTACCTTAAGGGTTTTGATTAATAAAGAAGCATTTCATATTATTTCTAGGTTTATTTCTATTATCTTATATTTTCAGATCAGATCTATAACAAGTGGAAGCATAGCTATAACAAATTTGAAATGGCCACAATTCACTTACTTGGCGAAAATTTGAAATGGCCACAATTCCATCAATATTTCTCAGAATCCCTACGATGACATGTTTTCGGGAATGTAACAACCATTCTGCATCTTCTTAGGTGGTAGAAATCTCGACCTAGGCACTGGAATTTCCTATTCACGCTGCAACTGTCTCGCCGTCATAAAAATTGTTGAAAATTAGCTGATTTTAAATCAATGATATCTCCTTCATCCGGACTCTGATTCGATTGATTTTTTTTTTGAATTGGGTGTTTTGCACCAATAATTCAGATCTATAATTAGATTCTGCAGATTTTGCACCAGAATGTAAAGATCTGATCTAAAAACTTGCCGCCCCAGAAAGTTCCTACAAAAACTAAAAAAAAAATTCTCCACTTTTGCCCAAGAAAGTGCTACGATACCATTTGTTATAGCTCTGATTCCACTTGTTATAAATCTAATATGAAAATATAAGATAATAGAAATACACCCAGAAATAATATGAAATTCTTCTTTATTAATCAAAACCCTTAAGGTAGGGCAACACCATACATTCACTCCTTAAGGAAGGAGAACACTCCACAAGCCATATGCCTATTCATACAATAGTCCTTCACATCTCTCAATGGGGAGTTTTTAGCCTCTGTATAGGCCTCATACATACAATACCATGGGTTATTACCATAGTTTCCTCAATACCATCTATCTAATACCATAGGCCCATTACATTATTACTAACTACTTGTGGTCCCTTACATGATATGGGTTAACCACCTTATTTATTACTATGGCCCATCCCATTATTACATTATTCCCTTGGATACCTCCCTTTATACCCCATATTATCCCCCCTAGGTATACTACAAAAACAATCCTTAAGTTGAAATAAGTGCTCTTCCAAGCCATACTAGAGTTTGCTCTTTCGTAAGGAGACTTCTAAAAATGTAGTGAATTTATTTTAAATGAAAATATACTCTAAGAAGCAAGCAACAAAAAATAAATACTAAATCAATCTTGATTGATAAAGATGTAGATTCAACCTCAATCAAGAGTAACGTAATGAAGTTTGGACCAATTTTGAATTTAGAATAAAATGAAGTCAATAAGACAAGGAAATATTTCCAGGACTCACTACTAATTAGATAAGGTATATATGTTCAGATATCTGATGAATAGTCATCATATTTCTGTTGTGCATACATCTAAACTCAAATAAAATGAATTCAAAATCAATGACATGACTACGTTAAGGAAAGAGTTTTCATAAAACAATCATGATTAAGAATAATGACGTGAAATGACATAATGACATGTATATCTCTTCACATTAATTATTTAACTTGATATCAAGTAGATCCATCATTAAAAGATAGTTTTTGAATGATTTAAATAAGCATATAATTAAATGTATTTACAATGGTGTGAAACATAAAACCAAAAACTTATTTGGATATTTTTTTTTTATCAAATGTTAATTAAATGTAGGCCACTAATCAACCTTCATCTCTCACAAAAGTGTACAAAAATTGCAAATATGATCAAAGCCTTTTGAGTAAAAAAGTTCTCGGGAAATTTGATGATAGCATGAAATTTTCAAAGCTGAAATACACCTCTTTGAATTTCCCTAATTTGGTCCAAAGAATAAGCAATTCTTTACAAAATTATGCCCCCTACAATAGTGTAGAAATCCCTCTTCTTGTAGACAATTTTCCCTAAATTTTCAAATTAGAAACCCTTTATCCATTCTCCAAATTCTTATTTATAATTTACAAAAAAGAAAATCCAAAAATGAGAGTTGTTGAAAGCAGTTTAGCTCAAAAATTGTCATAGGGCGCAATTGAACTTCTAGAAGATTTCGGGGAGCTCTCATGGCGACTGTTAGGGTTTAGGTTGTGAGCTAGGGTTCCGCCTAGGCAGTGACTGTCACAGGCCTGGAGAACCACAGATCTAGGCTGGTAGCACTGTTTCGAAAGGGGCGTTTGCTGTCGGACTGGATGGGCGCAGAGGGGTCCAGTGGGACCCCTACTTTCAAACAGGTCATCCTGCAGAAACGACTTCAGAACATGAAGGAGTCAGAATAGAGGGTCAGAATAGTTCACGGTTGAATAGCAGAAACAAAAAGGATAAGACACCAATGATGTCTGACAAGACTGTTTTCTCTGCAGAAGTCAGGATCTCAGAGGAACAGGATAAGGGCAGCAATCAAGAGGAAACCGAGGAGAAGTCTCAGCCCTCGGGAAAGAAGGAAGCGGAACCACAAGCAGACAAAGAACCAAAAGACAGTAATAAGAAGCAGCCGGAAAAGGAGGGGGAAACCAACGCAACCCCCAACAAGCATCAGGCCACCAGTAGTGCCTGTAAGCCAAAGAAAACTGATAGTTTACGGGTGACAATTTCTGACCCGGAAATCCAAACCTATAGGGAGCACATGGCTGAACATGCCATCATCTGCAGATTCATGGGAATCTGGCCTACGGAGAGGACTCTCTGCCAATGGATAAGGCAGATGTGGAAACCTAAAGGAGATGTGCAGTTACATCTAGGAGCAAGAGTTTTTTTCACTGTCGTATTCGCTAGCATTGAAGACAAAGACAAGGTTTTCGAGGGCGGCCCGTATTTTCTAGCCTCAGCAGGTTTATACATGAGACCCTGGCAGCCGAACTTTGTCCCGGAAAAAGAATCTTTCACTCGCGTCCCAGTATGGATAAGACTCTTTTCTCTCCCGATCGACTACTGGGGGTTGAATGCCTTGAAGCAAATAGGGGACAAGCTTGGAAAGTTTGTCAAAGCTTCGGAAGCTACCCTGCAGAAAAGATACACGTCCTGTGCAAGAATCTGTGTCAAAATGGATGTATCCGGAGCACTTCATGAAGGAATATGGCTGGAGTACAGGGACGAGGAATACTTTCAAGCGTTAGATTATGAACAAATACCCTTCAGATGTCGGAAGTGTCATGAGCATGGACATCTGATGAGAGACTGTCCTCTGAACCAAAAGGAAGTAGAAGAAGACAAAACCCAGAACAACAAAGACAAAAACAACTTTATCAAACCAAAGTATAGGCAAAGGGCCTACAGAAGAAGGAATGTCAAAGGAGACACAAGGAAAAACCTCTTCAACAATCCTTTTGATTATCTAGACGTGGAGACTGACTCAGAGGAAAAAAAGAACCCCACTGATAAAGAAACAGCGCAAGTAGGACAGGAATACCCCCAAGCGGAAGGTAAAGAAACAGGGAATCCTAGCGAGGAAGTCCAAATGCAAGAAAGAACAGAGGAGTCAGACTACGAGACAGAGATGTTAACCAGTGAAGCGGGGAGTGAAGATCAGGATCTAGATGAAACACTAGCTATGACAGGTTTAGACCTATCAGTTCTTGTGGACAAATGGAAAGCCAACGGGATTGAAACAGTTCCGGAGGAAGAGATAAGAACGGTCAAGGACCTCTTCATAGCACGGAAAAAAGACATCATGGAGAAACAGAAGCATAAACTAGGTGTCATTAAAGGAGGCAACCTTCAACATAGAACGGCTCTAGGCAAAATCTCTGGTTCAGTACACAAACGCCGCAGAGGACGCAAATCAAATGGAGAACAATTGCAGGAGCTGGGGGAGATCTTGATCAATGCAGGTCAGATAAAGCAGTTAAGTGAGTACCCGTCCTTCCTAAAATCTAGTTAATCATGAAGATTGTCTCCTGGAATGCAAGAGGGATGAATAGCCAAAACAAACAAAGACTTCTAAAGAGACAGATGGAAAAAAATAATCCAAATATGTTGTTTTTACAAGAGACAAAGTGCAACAAAGAACTCATAGAAAAACTACGAATCAAATTAGGAAGAAATTTTGAAGTTCTAGAGATAGAAAGCAAAGGGCGTGAAGGAGGTTTAGCAACCTTCTGGGACACCAGAAGATATCAGGTAGTTGCAGCGGAAGCAAGCAAGAACTACCTGGCCATGGAGGTGCTTCTTACAGGTAACTCTTCCTCTTTCCTCTGTATAAATATCTACAATCCTCAAAGGTTAGATGATAAACTTGTTTTCCTAGAATCCTTGAATAAACTTATGGATAGACACCCAAAAGCAAACTGTATCTTGGGAGGGGACTTCAATATGATTACCTCCCTCATGGAGAAAAAAGGAGGGCTCCGGAAGTTAAATAGGGATGGAGATCAATTTAAAGACTTTATTGACAATGCAAGATTAGTAGATGTGTACCCCAAACAAGGTAAATTTACCTGGAACAACAGACGGGGTGGTGAAAATCTGATCTCCTCAAGACTGGACCGCTTTCTTGTCTCAGAGAATTTATTATTAGATGGTAAAAATGTGGAGTCAAGCATTCTTCCGAGTGGAGGATCGGACCACTGGCCGATCTCTCTCATTGTCGAGGTTCCAGGAACCCCCAGGAACAAACCCTTCCGTTTCGAGAAATTCTGGATCGAACACCCCAATTTCCTCACCATGGTGGAAAAATGGTGGGCTGAACCCTTAGCTGAAGAAGGGTCCAAAATGTTCAATTTGCAAAAACGACTAAAAAACATCAAATTGAAATTAAAAGACTGGAACAAAACAGTTTTTGGGAATATATTTCAGGAAAAAGCAACCATAGAGCAAAAATTGGAACAAATTCATAAGGCCGGGATGGCTGGCAGAAGAGATGAGGATTCATGTGCACAAGAGAAAGAGCTCACTCAACAGTGGCACACCAGATGCAAGCATGAAGAGACATTATGGAAACAGAAATCTCGAGTGCTGTGGCTAAAGGAAGGAGAGCAAAATACTAAATTTTTTCACAGGTCGGCAATAGATTACAGAAATGTCAACAAGATCCTAGAACTGAAGAACAGTGAAGGACAAATCCTCAGAAATCATAAGGATATCTCAGATCTACTTTCAAATCACTTCAGCAACATAGCGCGAGAACCGGAGGTCAATAGGGAGGCGGCCATTCAAGAAATAACCAATGCCATTCCCAACTCAATCACAGAGGAGCAGAATTGGACCCTAAGGAAAAGGATCACTATGGAAGAGGTGGAGGAAGCAGTCAGGAGTATGCCCAATGACAAAGCGCCGGGACCAGATGGATTCACCATCAATTTCTACAAAGTATGCTGGAAAATTGTCAAGAACGATATTTGGGAGATCGTGGAGGATTCAAGAAGATCTAAAACTATCCTTAAATCACTAAATTCAACTTTTATTACTCTAGTTCCCAAAGTAGAGGAGGCCAATACTCCGGAAAAGTTTCGACCAATAGCCCTCTGCAACGTTATATACAAGATCATATCAAAAGTTATCGCCAACAGGCTTAAGATGATCCTCCCGGGCATCATTTCGCAGGAACAGTCCGACTATGTGGAAGGCAGGCAGATTTTGGACAACATTATGCTAGCCCAGGAGATGATACATTCTCTCCATTCAAGGAAAGTAGCTGGAATGCTAATGCAGCTGGACCTATCCAAAGCGTATGATAAGGTGAGTTAGACTTACCTGGAAGCTATTTTAAACGCTTTTGGCTTCAGCCAGTCGTGGATCAAATGGGTATTAGCACTTATTAAATCCACGAGATATTCTATTCTAGTGAATGGTACTCCCTCCACGCCCTTTAGCCCTTCAAGAGGCATAAGACAAGGGGATCCTCTTTCCCCTTTTTTGTTTGTCATTCTTATGGAAGGCCTAAGCAAATTAATTGCCAAGAGAAAAGAAGATGGCCAAATCAAAGGTTTACAGCCTATCAGGTCCTGCCCGGCCACCACTCATCAACAATTCGTGGATGACACCATGTTACATGGCACCCCCACAGTGAAAGAAGCCACCGCGTACAGAGATATTCTCCATCTCTTTAGCAGAGCCTCGGGTATGGAGATTAACTTCTCCAAATCTACCATCTTTTTTTTCAACACTCATCAAGCTGTTCAATCTCATCTTTCCAGACTGCTGGGGTTTAAAATTGGTTCCTTACCTTCCAGATATCTAGGTGCCCCCCTCACCCTCAAACCTTGGCAAAAGGTTCATTGGGAGAAAATCCTGGCCAATATGGAAAGGAGATGCAAACACTGGACTAACAGAGCTCTGAATTTTGCAGGCAGACTAGTTCTCACAAAAGCGATCCTCCAAGCCATACCCCAATACATGCTCTCAATCCTTCCCGCGCCTAAGTGCATCCTAGATCAAATAAGATGTATTCAGCGCTCCTTCCTTTGGAGTGGAAACAGTGAGAAGAAGAAATGGTCGCCGGTGGCCTGGAAAAAACTCTGCAGACCAAAGAACAGGGGAGGCCTGAATCTGGTTGATCCCTCTGTTGTCAACAGAGTCTGCGGAGCCAAAATCTGGTGGAAGCGGATTTCAAATACTACCCTCCCTTGGGTCAATCATTGGAAGGAGAAATACAGACCGACCGGGTGTAATCTGAGTCTCCTAAGAATGTAGGAATCCCCCAACGGATCCCCTATATGGAATCACGCTCAAGCTAACAGAAACATTATCCAGGAACACAGTTTCTGGGAAATTCGGAATGGGGCACAAGCTCTCTTCTGGGAAGATGCTTGGCAGCAGTCCCCGAAATTAGAATCCCCTACCCTCCAACCCTTGAAGCTAGCATACCAAACAGAGGGCCATAGCAGAGTCAACAACTACTGGAACTCTTCCAGTGAAGACCCGGAGTGGAGAGAATGGAAAGTTTTCAACCCAGACCAGAATGAAGTGCCTCAAGATGTTATCCATGACCTAAACCAAAAAATTCGCAAAAGAAAGATCAGAATAGCTGTTGAAAATGACAAGCTCAGGTGGGGACCGAAAGGTAATGGGGAATTCTCGCTTAAAGAAGCAAGAAGCATAATTGAACGAGAAGAACAACCCGATACCGTTCCTTGGGCCGACAAAGTTTGGGATAACTTTCAATGGCCGAAAATAAGAACCTTTTTATGGCTTCTTATGCAAAAGAGGACTCTAACGTGGGAGAACCTACGGAGAAAAGGATTTCAGGGACCTTCGAAATGCCACCTGTGCTTACAAGAAGAGGAAACGATGAATCACCTTTTCAACTCCTGTGAATGGGCATCCCAGTTATGGCTGTGGATGGAAGCAATAATGGAAGACACAAATCGGAACAGGGACTCCATTCAGGATTCGATAACCAAATGGAGGAAAAACTTCTCGAGAATGAACAGCGTGAACAGCATTTGGAAATGCACCCCAGGGTTCATTACTTGGACAATATGGAAAGAACGGAATAGACGAGTCTTCACAGAAGAGAACCGTAGTATTAAATGTGCAAAAGAATCTATATTAATCAATATCAAACAGTTGGTTCAGGAAAAATGCAAAGTTGATCCAAATGATAAACCAACGGGTAAGGACTTACGCATCTTAAAGAAATTTCAACTGGAAGCCTTCAGTAGTTGCCCCTCCGGAGGAAACAGAGCCCTCACCTCCTCTCAACTTCACAGCTGGCAACTGCCACCTGAAGCTTGCCTCAAATTGAACTTTGATGGAGCTTCGAGGGGTAACCCAGGTATTGCAGGAATCGGAGGAGTCATTCACAATCACAGAGGAGACATAATCCACATTTTTTGCAGGTCGTTAGGGGAATGCACAAACAATGAAGCAGAAATCGCAGCGATGGAGCAAGCTCTAAAGATTCTCAGGTCCTTCAGATAGGGTAATTTCATAGTGGAGGGGGATTCTTCTTTGGCAATCTCTGCGGCTAAGCGCCTTCAAGCAGGAACTCAAACCAGTAAAGTCACCAAACACTGGAGACTGGCGAAGGCTACCGAGAATATAGCGGATTTGATAGCAGATCTGAGAGGCATTGTCTTCCAATCTATCAGAAGAAAGGCAAATGGCCTGGCCGATTTCCTCGCAAACCACGGGGCTGACACACCGCACCTCACCACGAACAGTTGTTGGCAGGACGTAGACTGCCCTACCCTCAAGGTGACATGCGCACAGCTGGCGGAAAAGGACAATATCCATGTCAACCCATCCTAGGGGGTGACGGTCCCAGCACCAGGTACCGGGATGAGAAAATCATCGGCATCAGCAATAATCATGACCATAGTGATGGAGTGACAGGACATCTAGGATAGGGATCGTCCTGGCAGCGGCATGCCAGCACAAGAATCGATCATCACAGTTCAACTTATCGAACCAACTGCAGCAGCATTGGCCATTCAGTTACATATGGCAGGAAATCGCATGGCAAGGCACCCAGAGCATTTATGTCAAACCATAAAGAAATAGAGGGACTTGAAGCTCGGAGCAGGAGAAATCAGTAGACTGAAATACAGAGTACCCCCGCTACTTCCAATCACCGTTATGATCTTTCAACCGTACAACATACTTGGCATCAAGGCAATCAAGTCATGAGCAGCCACTTCCTCTATGATTCAGCCTGCAACGACCTCATCTGTGCGAACCTTATTCCCATTTATGGCATCGGTACCCAAAGCTTAAGCGGGACAGCTACCATCCTTAGGCGATTTCATAAACGGAGACGCTATAAAGCAAGACACAACAACCCTGTGTATCCCACTTCTTATCAAGCGAAGGGTGAGAACAATTCTGCCAACGTTAATCGGTGGAGTGGGAGAAGGCATAGCAGGAAAATCATGGATGCGGGTGGCAGTCGCTGCGCTGCAGCGAATCATGACCTCTATGAAGCAAAGAGAGGGTATGAGACCCGAGCCATTGCCAAGCACAAGCGCAAGGTGGCGGATCTAGAGAACAAGGTAAAACAGGAAGAGAGAGATCGCACGGAGGAGGAGGTTGCGGCAGAAGTGGATTGGCCGAAAGATCCAGGCACCCCATCTAAGAGGGCTACTCAGTTCGTGCGCACCAAAGCAGAAAGCTGGTGCACAAAGACGCTGATAGCCAAAGCGCTGGAATCCATGGAAAAGGAAAGGCCGAAAATTATCACTGAAGTGAACTTAACCGACGCTCAGATGTCCAGAATACTTGACTTCAACAACACTCTGGACAATCGCATAACCAGGGTTCAGGATGCCATCCATGTCGTTGACCGTAAGCTTACTCTTCTAATTAAGCTGCTTAAAGACACCATCAACCAGGGCCCTACTGCCCCTCAGACTTCAAATGCTACGGAGCAGGGCGACAATTTACTGAATGCTATGCAAGCCAGGGTGAACACCCATGTTGCACAAATGGGCCTGGACACCATTGGTCTGTTGGGCAAGCATATCTAGTCTAAGCCCTTGCTCCTCTGCTCTTTTTGTTTTCCTCTTTGGGTCTTCGGCTCCTTATGGCCTTTTCTGGGTTTATCAATGTCAATGTCTCGGTCTACTATGTCTCGACGCTCGTGATGTCTGCGAATAAGGCCTGCCATTGCCGCCCTGCGTGGTGTGCCTCAGGCATTTTAGTCTTGGTGGTTAGTCTGTCCCAGTCGTCCATCTGCTATAGAAGAAATTTTGTACACTATTTTGTTATATAATATAACTGTCTGATATACACAAAAAAAAA
>APFE030807527.1:0-12261 GCA_000404065.3 Pinus taeda
GAGGCAGAGTAAGGCGCAGTCTCAAGCAGAATTTGGACAACTTGTCGGTTATTTTTTATTTTACTGTTTCTATTTACTTTTACCCAGCCTTACTTTCATTTTGTTTTATTTAGGAGTTAGAAACGAAAATACTGCTCTGTTAGATTAGTTTGATTTTGTTTACAAGAAGTATTGTGTTGGTTTAGAACAGTTATTAGCAAACAGTTGTCGATCTGTTGGGTTTTTTTCCAACCGAACAGGAACAGTTGGACACTCTGAATAAAAAGGACAAGGAAAGGATTGTAGGGGGTTCCTCTCTCAGTTGTGACAAAAATAATAGAAACACACAGTCATTTTCTAGAAATACAGATTCCTTAATCATTTGTTTTTTTTCATCACTGTTACCAATATTGCAACACAATATAATATTCCTGTATACTGTAAGTTCCGGATATTTTTCTGTTTATTGTAAATTTCATTACAGCAGAAATCAGGTCGATTGTAAGTGGAGCGAGCGCAAGCAAATAACTCCCTCCCACCAACGCACAGACTCGACTGTACACACAAGTGTACACCCAGAGAAAGGCGCGGCAGAAAGATTGCAGGCAACAAAAATTACGAAAACCAGAAAGGCCACTAACAAGTATGCGTGAACGGAAAACAGGTATTCCAACGACGATTATTATACTTTCTGATAGCATCTTATAATCAAGAATAAGGACATTTCTTTCTTTTCATATGATAATGCAAAGAACAATTACAAGCAATTAGAAAGACGTAACAAGAACCAGAGTATTCTCTTCCATTTAATATATACAAAAGGACAGATAGTCATCGCATAACCAGAACTTTATGTAGTCATAAAACCTGAATAACAAACTAAAACCAGATTACAGTCGAACACATGTATCATAAAATGCCTGCAAAGTGAATTCGGAATCCACCAAATATACTACAGGACGAAGACTGTAAAGATATCATGTATTAATCGATGAAGGCCGAATAATTACATTCATAACAGTTTAAGGAGGAGTGGACCAGGGTTTGGTCAAAACCCCCGGTTTAAAAACTGTGAACCAAGATAATCAAGTAGAGCAGGGGTTCGAAAACCACAACTATCAACCAAACAGAAGTAAAGACTGGATTGTATCCACAGAGCCGAAAACCAAAAGAACCCACGAGGGTTTGAAACAAAAGACATCATTTAAATAAATTACACAGAGAGAAAGTCGAGTTATGATTACAACAGCATTTCAAAAGCTTACAGACCGAGACCATACCCTACTGAAATAGAGGGAAGCTAAAGAAGCGACATAGACGATAACTACAACAACACAGGAGTATGCCAAGTCACTACCCGTGAGAAACGAGGGAACAACGCGAGCAACAGCGTCACGAAATTGACAACCGAACCAGCATTCACCTGCAAGAAGCAATGACGGAAAGTTAAACCCTGCACACACAAATACCTGTATTAAAACAGTAACGAATACAGGCGGAAGAAGAATATTGGGGTTTACCAGGCAGCCAGGCGACGAGGAGAAGACCCAACATATCAAGCATAATAACCTGAGGACAGTGGCCGAAACGGTCAGGGCCAATATAACGAAACGAAGTGGAAAATAGCATGGAGTGAGTATAATACCTGGTTATCGAAGTTGAACCAAAGCTGGAGGGACGACGGACCTGCTAGGTCCCAAAACAAATCGAACCATAAGTAAATAATCAGTAGCCAGGCGGAAACAAATCAGAAACCCATACTCACAGTATCAAAATCAACGCAACCAGTGATTGAAGTCTTACAGGCGAAGGGGTTTACCATTGACACCATTTCGAGGCGGAGTTAGCCACAGGATCGACCTCAGCACAGTCGCAGAAAGAACAGGTTTTGTTCAACACAGAGCAGCTGAAGAACTTAGCAGAGTGGCCCCGTGGACCGGGAGAAGAAATGATTAACACTGGGGTTGTCAATGCCTTTTGTTTCGTGCTGACCGGTTAGTATAGGTGAGGGCCGGTTAAACAAGTTTCCCCAAACCCTAAACCGGAGTCCAAGGCGCGTACCGTGACATTAATCATCGCATTTAAGATTACAACTAATACGCTTGTCCATTAGGAGTAATACGTGGCGGGAGGCCATCACCAAACTAGGCCCAAGATAGCTTGTTGGAAATCTCTTTCTATATAGTTTCTAAAACATCTTGAATTTCCTGATTTGGAGGCCATTTTCCCCTTCAAAAATGAATTTTCTCAAGACTAATTCCTGTGGGTGCAAAAAGTGGCAGAGAGGACACTTTTTGAGTGTTTTTTGCCCTTTAGGAGACCTAGTTTTGCTCCAAATGAGATGCAACTTTTAGGGATTGATGTACTTTTGTATTGAATCCAGAAATACAAGTTATTTTGCAAATGGGTGTGTCAATCCAATGCGTGGTGCTGTGCATCCATCGGAATTTCTTGTGTTGCATAATACAAAATTTTGAAATTGACAATATTGTTTCAAAATTTTCCCATTTTTAGCTCAAAGCTGCTTGATGGGTTACTTTGTTGGGCTAGAGTAACATCAGCCAAAATTTTGAGCTTATCATCCTTCTTTTTGCCTTTTAAGGCCCTCCTTAATCTTGCCTTAAGTTGCTTAATCCTCATGTTTCATATCATATTATGGGTCAAATGATAATAGGCCATGTGGCAAAGAATTTTCTTTTCTTTACTGGCCTTCTCTAGCAACTTCTCAAGGTGAATTTGCACCCTCTCTAACCAAGTTTCTTGGACATTCTCAATTTCTTGCTCAATGGAGGTCATCTTGATCGTTGCCTTCTTTTCCTCTTGCCAGTCCTCTTTGATTATTTGTAACTCCATGAGGTCTTACTTGTCAGTCATGTATTTGTTTTCTTGCTCAAGATATTTGATGACCCATTTAGCCCTCTCTAAATTAACCATCAAGGCTTTTATCTCATCCTCTTCCTCCTTGATGATCATGTCTTTGATAGTTCTTGGATCCTGAGCATCCAAGTCAATGACATCTACTCCTTGTGTCTCCTCATGGCCAACAAGATCATAATCTTTCTCTTGTGCTAAAGAGCATCCTAGTGCCTCTTTCATAGGTAAAAAACATGGGGACCCCCATAGTTTCAGTTTCTTATACCTTTTGTTGTCCTGAAGGCTCACCTTCCTCTCGGGGAATTGATGAAAAGACTTGAGACCCCTTGAATATCTCATGGGAAATGGAGCTTTCCCATGGCATTCCCAACTGATTGAGCTAATGTAAAACAATCATTTTGATGACAGAGAAATGGTAAATACTGTTGAGCTGCTGTGGATATGGTTTCCTCTTTGCAATCACTATCATCCTTCTATGTTTTTGCATATGAAATAAGGAACAATCATCATTCTTACTCTAGTGAAATGCATGAGCAATATGATATGGTAAACATAAAGTCTAGAAAACCTACCCTCACAAGTAAAATACTTGATGATGAGTTTCATGAGTGGAGCATACCAGTCCTCCAAAAATCTGAAAGGGAACACTCTACTGATTTTGTCATGATACCTAGCCTTGATGTGAATTTCATAATGTCCCTATTGATATGTTGTCCCTTGTTCCATTTCTCTCCTACATCTAGGATTCCTGTGGCCTCTGCAATGATGGTGGATGATAGAGTGAATGTTAACCCAGCAAGATGTACCACATTGTTGTCCATGTTGTCACAAATAGTCTCGCTAGCTCATGGTAAAATTTAAGTCTCTCAACCATCTCACAAAACTCAAAACATGACTGATATCTAAAGCATGTGGTGACTAATGGGCAAGCAAGTAGTTCACTCATGTTGATAGGTTCCTCCCTGATAATCTTGCCACCTTTGTGAGGTTTTCTCTACTGCAAAATCCTTTCCCTAGAGTTGTTACTTAGAGTGTCCTCCTCATAATCATAGTCATTATCCCTCTCCATGTTTGTTTCTCTTGGGTTGGTTCGATCAATGGTGGATAATTAGGTTAGGGAAAGATTAGTGTGAAGAGATTTATAAAATGGAAATAGTTATGGAGTGAAATAAGAGTGTAAGTGGGGTTTATAAAGGAGCTAGGGTTTGATGTGAGGGAGTTTAGGGTTTGATAAAGGGGTTAATTTTAATAGGGAAATGGGGGAAGGGAATATGTGTGAAGTGAGACAGGATTAAAGGGTAGGTTTAAGGCAAGTGAAAATGGGAATATTGAGACAAGGAACAAGAGTTTGTAATGGTGAAAAATAAGATAGAAAGGAAAACTAGCGTTTGAGTATTAGGAGGCAAAAAGCATATTTCAAGCATGAAAACCCCATCTAAGCTAAAAAGTGAGTGTACTTGTTTAGAATGCAAATGCAAAAATTAGGGTGATTGGGGATGAAATTTGGTGGTTTTGGAGCCTCACAGGTCATTGCGTAGTGCCCTGAACCCAATGCGCAACACCTCCCTGATGCGCAGCCCCCTTGTACTTTTATGAAGGAAGTTTGGCTCTGATGCACAGTGCCTCCCTAATACACAATGCCAGACTCCCAATGCACAGCGCCAGGCAGATTTTCACTAAATTTTGTGTTTTCTTTCTCTTTTCTTCAATCTCCCTTCAAAATACGATTTTTGCTCTTTCTTTGAACTTTGCACAATGAAATGACTGCCACAAATGACTTGGCTTTATATTCCTTGTTACTTTAATTTTTTTACTCAACCCCACTTTTCAAAATTTTTGCATGACTCTTTCAAATGGTTTGTTTTTATACTTAAAGTTTGACCCTTTTCCCTGGAAATTTGATGAATTGATGCTTTGATGTTTTGCCTTTGCAGTGGCAAGAATTGACAAGATGACCAGGAGCAGCTAAATAATACTTATTACATATAGGAACCATAAAATTAAATCAAATTACATGAAAATAAAACAATGAAATACAAATGCTTTGTTTTACCTCAAAACAAGTTTTGAGGTTAAAAAGCTTTATTTAGCTTACAAAAAGGAAATTTATGATTTTTTGAACTTTATTTAACCCCTCATGTGTCTACTGACATTTATTACTCTTTTGAATGACCATGGTGAAAAATCCTAAGACCTAGTGAAACTAAAGTCTAATATTGATTTTTATAAATGACGTGAACGAGGATGACTATGAGTGACTGAAGAAATATGTGAAATAGGCCAGCAGGTATATAGCATGAGGGGCAAATGAAATGAAACTCTACTATCAACTAATCCATGACCTAATGGAGTGCAACTCATCAGAATGGGACACCTAATATGAAATGCAAAAGATAAATTTGATCACTGATGGCAGTGTGAAAGCACTAACACTAACACAACAGTTACATGCATGCATGCATTAACTAACTGAACTCACAATTAATTCAACAAACTATTTGAACTAATCTAACTGGAATTAACTCAGTTAACTGAGCTAATTAATTAAAACTCAAAGTACAGCTCATCCTGATCTGCTTTAATCAAGGCATAACTTCCTTACTCAATGGAGAAATTGTTGCATGTCTTCACATAGACTTCATGTTTGATTTTCTACAACAAATTAACTCAAGATGAATTAATTATTTAATTTACAAACAACTGCTAAGATCAAATTCGAATTTTAATTCTCAATTTTAGTTTAGGGACTAACTAAAATTGGAATGTGCCCTGAAATGCTATTTATAGTAGTGCTAATTTTAGCACTTCTATTTTTAGCATTTATTGTTGCTATTTTAAACAAGGAATGCATGCACAGTATCAAGACAAAAAGGATGAATGCAGCAATAATGAAAGTGAATCTTAAAAAGGCATATGACTGCCTAGATTAGGGTTGTGTAAGGCTGGCCCTTCATAAAGTTGGCATAAAAGAAAACATGGAAGAACAGTTCATTATGATGTGATAATTAATGGATACCCATCAAGGTTTCTTATTGCAGGTAGGGGACTTAGATAGGGATGTGCTTTATCCCCCCTTCTTTTCATACTGGTGATATATGACCTGAGTTTAAAAATTAAAAAAGCTATGAACACAAGTCATTTTAAAGCACTAAAAATCAACAATCATATTTCTATCTCCCACAGTTTCTTTGTTGATGATATCTTGCTGATGCGTATGTTAAATAGACTTAAGTGGTATGCATTATCATTAATTCTAAAGAAGTTTAGAAAATCTATTGGTCTTGTTCAAAATGAACACAAATCCATCATCTTATATGGATCTTGCAACCATGACGATATAAGCTATATCCGGAGGTGCTTTGGGGTAAATGCAGTAAATTTAGACAATGGAATGAAATATGTGGGATACCACCTAAAGCCAAGAAACTACAATAATGCTAACTAGATGTGGTTAGTGGAAAGATTCCACTCCAGGATTAAGGGGTGGGAGCACAGATGTCTGTCAATGGGGGGTCAAATCACCCTCACATAGTCAGTTCTTAAGTGGTTGGGGATATATTGGGCTCACTTGTTCCGCATCCCGCAGATGATAATAAAGCTACTAAACCACATAACAAAAAACTATATTTGGTCAGGTGCAAGAAATAGCTGCAAATATCATTTGGTCAAGTTGGAGAGGATTACTAGACCAAGAAAGCTAGGCGGATGGGGTGTTTTAAATCTTAAAATTTTTGGATGGTCGCTGATTTTAAAATCATTGTGGTGGGGCTTCAACAGTAATGGCATATGGGGAAAGGTTATTCGGTTTAAGTACATGAAGAATAAGGATTTCACCTTTTGGATGAGACAAGGTGTAATTGGGAAAAATGTGGATCTAAGATATGGAACAATTTCAACATGGTCAAAAATATCCTATTCCAGAACATCTCATGGCTATTTGGATCTGGTAATAGGATCATTTTGGGTAAAGATGACATTATAGGATTCGGCGAGATCCCACTTGGTACAGTGGATCTAATAAACCACCTGAATAGAAAGAGCATATTTGTCCTGAGTTAGATGATCAGTGATTGGAATGGTAATATACCAATATGGCTTGACTCCATCCAACTGAAACTTATAGGACAGTATGAACTAGATTGGTTCCAGCTTGTGAAATCATTAAAAGATGCAGGTATATGTTATGACAGTAAAGGGGATTGCATCACCTGGGCTGGTAAAAGAAGAAATCCGAAGAGATTGAAGTGGCAGATTGCTATCTCAAATTATGTGTGAAGGAGCTACAAGATGAGGAATGGTGTTCGTTTTGTAAGTTCTGGCAAAGTAATATCCCCATAAATATTATCATTTTCCTTTGGTCAACATGGCAGAATAAGAATCTTACATGGGAAAATTTATAGAAGAGGAATCATCATGGACCTAGGATATGTTATCTATGTAGGAAAGATGGTGAGGATAATTGTTACTTATTCCTACACTATCCAAGATATATAAGCATCTGGAAGCACTTCACCACCAAGATGCAGATTCCATACATACAGTTTAATACAATTGAGGAATGCTTAAAATGGTGGAGTACACAAAGCACAAGTTGGCGATTGCTCACTCTAGTTCTCTTCTAGGAGATCTGGAAATGCTGAAATCAAATGATTTTTGGATCCAATAGATGGAGAGAGGATTTAATCTGTGAGTGCATAGAACAATGGTCTAAATCAGATCAGAGGCCTGGCATCATGCAAAAATAGAAGGCAGAAAAGGGGATGGTACAGGTCACCAATTATTTAGTGGGGTTTTTTGATGGGGTAGCACAAGGAGGGAGATGTGGTAGCGGAATTTGGCTAAAGGTGATAGAAGGACAAGAGTACTGGATACACTGGAATGCGAGAGAGGGAACAAGTATGAAAGTAGAAGCAATAGCCTTATGGGGATTACTATGGTTTACCAAATTTTTGGATATCCCAAAAATGAAAATATATGGAGATTCCAGATGTATGGTTGATCACATTTTGGGGAAGAATAATATTCAACAAAATTCCCTACAAGGTTGGCTGAAATGCATACAAAGCTTCTAGAGCACTCTTCATCAATCTTTCATTCAGCACATCGATAAGGTACACAACAAGAACGTGGATGAAAGGTCGAAAAAAGGATTACTAGCCATAGAAGAAGGTATGCATATCCAGGTAAAAGTGGGATCAACTGTGACAGAAGTAGGAAGCATTGAGCTGTCAGGATAGAGCTTTAAAGTTAAACACAAAATAGCAGAACGTCAGCATAGATAAGTACCTTGCAAATTTTTGTACCATTTTTTGTAAATGTTTTGTATATGGTCTTCTATAAAAAAGGTGGATGAAAGATCACTTATATTTACCTATTTGTAGAACACATTCTAGATCAGATGTGTATTTAATCTTTCTCATTTCCATTGTGTGAATCTAAGAAATATTTTGGAAGGGGCAGAGCCATTGTAGGACTAGTCTTTGTTGCATATTAGCATGTGGTTGTTGCTGTAGAATCTAATGAATTTGTAGCTCCCTTTGTAGTTAAATAGTGGATACAATATTAGTTTTATGATGGTGTTCTGTCCATCGTATATATGTATTGTTTTAACCATAATATAAAAGAGACAGTTTTTATGCTGAAAAAAAATAAATTATTGTTAAATTGATTTATTTATTAAATATATATGAAAATAGTTTCTCATTTGAATTTTTTAATGAGAATATGATGTTTTATATATATAAAATATATTAATAAGTGAAAGTGAGATATTATAAAATAAATAACAGTAAATATGAATTTAGTTATAATAACATTAAATTAGTGTATTAGAGGTTGGTGTTTGTGACAAAAGAAAATTCATTTTTATTAAGTTAGCTATATTATTAAAATTTATAGAAACATATAAGAAATATTTGATATTTTTTAAGAAAAAAAAAATATATCTATATATATATATATATATATATATAGAGAGAGAGAAGAGAGGAGAGAGAGAGAGAGAGAGAGAGAGAAACTCTATAACAATTTTTAATAAACTTTTTTTTTTAATATTATAGTAGGAAAGTTTATAGTAACTTAGTTTATAGTGGGGATAGTTATCATTCCCTCTATATCTTAATGCAGGTTGATTCATTGTTATTTAAGGAAAATAGAGGGCATCCATTCACTCCTGCCAAATATTTATGAATCTTGGGCCATTAACATATTTCCATAAATCCAAAAAAAATAGCTCTTACCTAGCAAAAACAATACTATAACAAACTTAATCTATTTAAAGAAATCATTTTTTTAAGAGAATGAAAATTATTAATTTATTATTTCCTTTAAAATTATCTAATTAAATGAAACACCCAAAGTAGGGATCAATTAATACCATTGCAATATTGATTTTAAATTTATTTAATTGACATCAAGATGTCTATGTGAAAGGTCGAGTTGTCTTTACTGTGAATTTTTGAAAGTTTTTCTGTTGGGTTTTTACTCTCTAATTTCTCTAAAATCCGGCAAGAATTTATTGAAATCACAAGCTTGATGGGCAACCCCTACACAATCGAAGTGCCCTAAGAATTTTTCAAGGTGCAATTCCATATATACAATGAAAAAATCATTTTAAATAACACAAATCAAGATTTCACCTCGAATGTTTAGGCCAGATTTTGGCACCGGAAAGTCCAGAAAGTTGCACTAAGGACAACTCCAAACACTAATGGCCCCGACTCACAAAATGATTTGTCTTTAGTGAAACATTTTGGACTTTCCGGTGCTAGAATCTCATGGAAACATTTGAGGTGAAATCTTGATTTGTGTTATTTGAACTAGTTTTTTAATGTATATATAGATTCAACACCATCAAAAACCCCTATAGCATTTGGATTGTGTACGGGTTATCCATCAAACTTGCGATTTCAATAAATTCCTTTAAAATTTTAGAGAAATTAAACCGAAAACAAACAAAACAAAACAAAACAAAACAAAAAACAAACGAACAAAAAACAAAAAACAAAAAACAAAAAACACTAAATACAACTCGTAACAAAAACTATCTCTTTATCCATTATGACTTTTAATGATCTCCTTCAAAATATTACAAATTTGCAATCAACTCTTCTTATTCAATACAAATTTGTATAAGCCAGACCTCCGGATTTTGCTATACTAAACTATACCACGTTGTGCATAGAACTACACTCATTGTTGATTGCTAAATTAATGTCTTGTTTATTCATGGTGTTTTATTAATTCATGCGGCTGTATAAATTAAAATGATTAGGTATTAGGATTGAAAAATTATTAATTCATTTACATATTTTAATGGAGATTACCAATATGTAAATAAAACTTGTTACAATATATTTTATACTCAAAAAATCATAGATATTTTAGAATATTTTATGGAGGTTAAATTTTTCTATCTATTTAATAATTATTGATAATTAATTAAATTACTAGAAACACTATTTAAAATGGACACATCATAAATATATTTTTTATTTCGTTAATCTATCAAATAAATATTTTGTTAGCCATAATTATCTAAAAATAACATTTTCAAAATCTTAATTCAATTATTAATAAATATTAACTAAATAGTAAGAAAAACAAGTACTAAGTAGAAAATAAGAATTTTAAATTCTACCAAATTTTAGTAATAATAAGAAATAAAGTTTTAAAAAATTATTTTAAAGATAGTTATATGTCTTTTTGTTTTTCAATTTAACACAAAATTGTGAGATAAAGCATTGGCAAATTTCTATCCAACTTTATATATATGGTATTGAACGGATCACTTTACTATATATTTTTATTACATACTTTTATAATTATGAATAATATTATTATTTAATGTAAAATAAATAAATGTTTCCAAAGTAAGAATTGTAAGAATTAATAGGTTAATTTTATTGCCATAAATCATCAAATAAATCTAAATAAATTTGTTTTATGTTTAGGGTTTTTCGCTAGAATCTTGGTAAACAATTTTCCTGTAAACACCCTTAAAAAAAAATCTAAGAGCGAACTCACACATCAAACTTGTAATTTTAAATGAAATTTAACCAAAACTACCACAGCCCAAATAAGCGCATTAACTTTCATTCCCACAACCGCATTAACTTTCATTCCCACCTGTATACAGTACCATTGAATGACTCGTCTTTTCATGAATGGATAGTTTTGTATCTATTCCCTTACGCGATTTACCACGCCATCTTCAATTTTAAAAAGTTTCGAAGTTTTGTTTGCATCGTTGAAGTGATCACATTGATGTTTTTGCCATTAAGTCGTCATATGCTTCAATGTTCGAGGAAAATTGTAAAAGTCCAAAATTTTTCAATGCAGTAGTCTGGATCCTGGAAGACTTTCTTCAACTCGATTTTCGCATTCACATTTCTACCAGATTATCAGAACATAAAATCAACTTCAAAAGTTCAATCACATATGTGAGTTTTTCATTCCACCAATATTCACATCCTTAATGTTTTTCTTGATTGTCATGGTGTCTATGTAAATTCTCTGGCTGTCAGGCCCATGAATGTTTCTCTTAAATGTCATGGTGTGCATGTAAATTCTCCACCATAAACAGACTTCAAGAAACTAAAACATGGAGCGAATTCGGACCAGAAAATGACAGTTTTATGAATAGACCACTCATGTGGAGAGTTACAGCACTGTTGGCGATTGCGAATAATGTCGGAGTCAGTGGGCATTTGAGTTTCACGTGCAGTCGATTTTGTGTCGGAAGCAATGTTTTTAAGTTCGTCCTACCAAACTCCCAAAAGTCACACAGGCAGTCCTCTGATGTGAAGTTTGCAGACCTGAAATGTTTCAATTTTCTTTATATTTGTCCTTTCTGTTCCCAGAGTTATGTCTGTGCTTATCCGATCAGGTGGGTGTGCCCACTATTCTTGCGCGTGCAATTGAAAGAAATGGTCGACATGGTTATGGAGCTGGTTCTATGGATTGATTCGCAGAGACTTTCAGGGCCACGCCTTTTCTATTTGTCACTATCCTGTATGGGAGGACTCGAATTAATGGGGAAGTTGGGTTTTGGTTTAGCCATCCAGATCAATCAGTTTTTTTAAGATTATATATTTAACAAATTTAAATATTAATGAAAAGAGTATGGTGATTTGTATCTTAATACTAAATTATAATGGAGAAATCTAGGTTAATAGAGTTCAAATCAGTTTCAATGTTCACAATCTTTACTGGATTATATATATGTATTCAAATGCTGTAAACATGATCACATGTATTCTGAAAGTAAAAGTAAATTTCATTTGGGAAATTATTTTAGTAGAGTTAAAATAATTTTATAAGTGATTGGATGTAGTTAAAGTGGTTGGTAGGAATATGGTTATTTTTTCAATCTAATTTAATTTTTATTTTTTATATTATGAATATAGT
>APFE030807530.1:0-27702 GCA_000404065.3 Pinus taeda
ATTGATAACCAAAAATCTTTGCGACCCATTTTTTCTTCCCTTCTGAAGATCATATTTGTTCCAGGAAGTATTTATGACTGTCATAATCTATTTTTACCTTCAACTATATTTCTATTAGGTAAGGGAACTATTGTTTAGGGAATGTAGTATTGCCAATATTTCCTTCTCATAAATAGGTTTATGTAAATTATTTACCTTGATTGGAAGGTTTTCAAAAGAAATGGATCTTTCCTCTCACATTAAAACAATATTAATGCCATTTCCTGAGGCATCACATTGAATAATAAATATTTTTGTGAAGTCTAGTTTAGCTAAGATTGAACCTCAACAAATTTCCCCTTTAAGATGTTTAAAGGCCTTAGTTTCTTTTGGAGTCAAATAAAATGCATCTTTCTTCAGTAAAGATGTTAGAGATGTTTCTATTTTCACATAATTATTAAAAAACTTGTGATAATACGCTATTAACACGAGAAATCCTTGAATATGCCTTCAGTTTGTGGGGATTTTCCATTTCTTGATGGATTTAATTTTGTTAAGGTCTACCTTAACACCCTCATGAGATACAATATGACTCAAATATTCCACCTCCTATATCCCAAAGAAATATTTGGAGGGTTTTTCATACAATTGTTTCTCTTCGAATAGTTTGAGAAAACTGTAAACATGTTGAGCATGATCATTCCAAGACTTGTTGTAGATGAGTATATCATCAAAAATTATTAACAAAACTTTTCTAAGGAGGGGTTTTGAAGTGGAATTCATCAAACCTTGAAATATGGAAGGTGTTTTTAGTAAGGTTAAAAGGCGTGACCAAAAATTCATAATGACCTTCATGAGTTATGAATGTTGTTTTCGGATTGTCTTATGTCTTCATTCTAATTTGATGATATCCTGAATGAAAATACAGCTGGGTGAATTAAATTGCCCCATGTAGTTGATCCAATAATTCTTCAATGACATGAATGAGAAATTTATATTTAATAGTGATCTTGTTGAGTTCTCTATGATATGGACACAAACACCATGATCCATCCTTCTTTTGCACCAATACTACTATAGAAGAGAAAGAAATTTGGCTAGGTTTAATTATACCTGCATCTAGCATTGATGCAACCATACATTCAATTTCACCCTTCCGGGCATAGGTATATTTGTAAGGTATTATGTTTGGAAGAAAACTTCATGGAATCAAATGAATTGAGTGATCATGATTGCAAATAGGTGGGAGATATTTGCGAGCCTCAGATACCTCAAAATGATTTTCATGGACTCTTTGGAGAATTGGAGAAATGGATGAATTAGATATTCGAATATCTAGTGAGCATAATTATGCAATTACCCCATGTTCCTTATTTAAAATATTTTTCTTCCCATTATAGTTGATTATCTTCATAGGTTTCTTTATGAAACTCCTTAATTCAATTCCTTTGCCTTCCTAGTAAGATTTCAAGAAACATTTTTGAAAACTAAAATCTATCATCCCCAAGGATTGTAGCCATTGGACTCCTAATAAAAAATCAACACCACCCATTTTAATGATAGGAATTGAACTATTCAATAAATATTTACCACGATAGCTCCACTCAATGAACCTATGACATAGCACATGCATTCATGGCATACTAAACAATACTCTTAATTTGACTACATATTGGAAAATAACTCTAAAACTCGCCTTTTTTAATCCCCAAACAATACAAACCCAATACAACTTCCCGATTTAAAAAAACCTTTCTTTCACTAGATGTTGTAGGTATCCATTTTTTCAATATTATTTTTTATACCCATTTATATTTATATCCCTACTATAGTAACATGATGCGTCTCTTATGACCCAACATGCATTCTACAATGCAACTTTCTTCTCTTGATATACATTGTAGATGCATATTAGTTCTCCCACAATGTAAAATCACTTAACCCACACTCAATCACATCTCATTTGTGGCATTGAATGGTTTAAGGCACACAAAGGTCAACCATGTTTTAGGAAGATTTATTATGTGCATGTATATAAAATGAAATATAAATTGAACTATATGAGGATGAAAAATCAATTGATGAATCTTTATGAATAAGTTTG
Organism: Pinus taeda; assembly: GCA_000404065.3. Lineage (NCBI taxonomy): Eukaryota > Viridiplantae > Streptophyta > Pinopsida > Pinales > Pinaceae > Pinus > Pinus taeda. The sequence continues at coordinate 2,084 of APFE030807530.1, forward strand.
CACTAAATAAGGTGGTTAAGCATGATTTTAGATGTTCCTTGTGGATTCTGAAGGTAATATGTCTAACACTCATGTTCCTACCAATATTTTAGGCTAGGAACGAAACCAATGAACTAGAATTATGACATGGATATGCATGAATTCAGATTGTAGATAATCATGAATTATGGATCATGGATTTATTTTGTGTAAGACACCAATGTAAGGTGTGAATGTAAAGTTTTTCTATGAAATATATTAAAATGTTGCAAGATAATCATATCCTTAACCAAAAAAATCAACCCAAAAGGTGCATGAAGGACAAACAGTTTCCCACAAGTAACCTTGAAAATTGTTGCTAGAGTAGAATACTCGATAGATTTTATCACTAAGTGATGGAGTTGTAACAACATGTAACACATGATCAGGGGAAGAAGACTTATGGAGCAAGAAGAAAGGTTAAGTTTAGGTGAAATATTGCAATGATATACAATACTTTGGAATAAAACATGGAGCATAATTTCATAATGAAGGCCATCTCTCTATGATAAAATATTCATAACATAAATAACTATTTGTTCACATCAATTATAATGAAAGAAATGGAGGTGCCAAGGACTACATAAAGAAGCATAAAATATGCATTCTAACCTACGTGCTAAGAAGAAGGTTAAAAAGGGAGTTTGTGATGAAAAAATACAAAGGTTTTAAAACAAATGTCAATATCATCCCATATTTTAGTTATGGTAGTGGAAAAATAAATAGTTACAATGACATGGTTATTTTCTAATTAGTACTTGTGAATAATGTTTTTTATGTCTTTTGGATTTTGCATGTAATTCACTTACCATGCATGCTTTTACCTTTGACACACCTCTCATACATTTAGTGCAAAGAAAGCTATGGTTTATAAGCTATATTAAGTTTGTTATATGAACATATAAAGAGACGGAGGTGAAAGAAAAATGTGTACAACATCTAATGCATGAAGCGAGAAGTTTCTGAAGAGTATGTTATTAAATGGACACATATACGAAGAGTGGTTTTGGACATGTATATTCATAACCTATAAAACAAACCAAAAACTAGAAGTTTGTTATTAAAAACTACAAAAGTATTGAATTTTTGTCATTTCGGTCTGACATTTTATTTTTGGATTTGGAAAAATATAATATTATTTAGTGACTTATCTATTGTCTAATTGTTTCTTATGAGCAATGATTTCTTGGTTTTTGGCTTTTTCATGTATTCACTTATTATGTATCAGTCACATAGAACATATTTATTGCAAAGGTAACGATTTTATTAGCTGTATTAAGTACCATTTGATAGTATTGGATATTGCCAAGATATAGGGGGTCTACATGATATGAAGTCCTACTTAGACCTCACACTATTTGGAGTAGGAGACCCATCCAGAATATTGTCTCGACCACCATAACTTAAGGTTTTCTTTGACTACAATGAATAACATAATATATTTCACACATACTGTGAAATCGGCAAGTGGGTTGACACTTTGGAACACCAATTACAATGTGTAAAAGAAGACCTTCACGAGAGGGGAGACGAGAGTGAATATTTGAAAGGAAGTAATAGCACTAACCTAGGAGAGGAACATGAGAGAAAGAAAATACAACACACATTCAACAATATTAGCACCAACTTGAATGAATTAGTTTAAATTCTTTAATAAATATGAGAACAACATATACCATAGACATCCAAGGAATAGTACTAAAATATTATCGATACATGCATGAAAACGTGTTGGATCAATGAGCTTCAACTATCAATTGAAATATCCAAGTACATAGTTACAATGATGATACACTATTTGAAATATGGAATATTAAGTCACTTCTTGTTTCTCCAAGGAATGATCTTCTCTCCTATTTCAAGCTAGAGAAGCCAAAGTAAAGCCTAAGACTCAAAAATCCCTTTACTTGAGTTATGAGGTTTATTTTATAATAAGGGGAATTACCTTTCATATTCCCATAACTCATGAAATACCCTCACTACTCCTAAAATTCTAATGTGACCTTTTGGCTCTGTGAGAACTTTAGACTTCTATTTGAATCATTTATCCACATGTGACTTTTCATATTCCAAATTTGACCCTTGGACTTCCAACATTAAATTTTTTCATTTTCCTTTTGATAATTACATAAATACATCCACAAATTGTGTCATGACACATGAACACATATGACATTGTGTTGACACTTGTACAAGTCACAACTTGACAATGATGACATGGAGTTTCATGGTGATGTAGAAAACCAAAGTTGTTCTCCATGTTGCTTTGTCCTGCATTCTTGATGGTAGATATGATATATGCTTCATATTCATAGGAGGTGTTCTTTGTTCTTAATATTCACCCTCCAAAGGTTCTTGGATCTACTTTAGGACATTTTGGTTTATTGTACAATGTCTTTATTATGTCATGGTGTAAGATATGCTTCATGTACTCATGATTTTTCTTCTTTGTGCTTCTCTCTGCAAGTGCTTCTTTGTCTCCTCTCCTTGAAATATTCATTGAGAACCACCTTTCCTTGTTGATGAGGTACACCAAATAGTGAATTTAACTCATAAAAAGGCAAAATTACTCTTGAAATCATCTATCGTATCTGCACTTTTCTCATGGAAGAAGCTTCTTGTGATAGTTGTATGAAAGGACTAAGAAGGAAAGGCTTGATGAGGAGGGAGAAATCGATCTCAATAATGGCATAGGAAAGCTCCACTTTTCACTAAAATTGCACCTTGCGCTATGAGGAGGGGCTCTTCAACGTCTAGTGTAGTGAGCAAGTTCAAGTAGCTTGAAGACTAAGACTGCACTATATGCTATGCTTAAAGAAGTAAGAGAAAGTGAGAACACAGTTTCACTTGACAATGGCTTAGAGGAGGGATCACTGAGCTCTAGAAATGTGCCATGGGATGCAACTAAGGGAGGGCCTCTCTGTTAATTTATTTTAGTTCTTTAGTGGCACTTTGCACCATAAGCTAGTGCAATTTGACTTGATAGTTACTAAGAGGCCTCTTTATGCACAAACACTATGCTATGCACTATGAAGGAAAAAGAGGCTTAAGGCTAGTGGAAGTTTCTCTAATAATGGTTCATTGTTTTCTAGAATTTTTCCCTACATTGTGAGAGGCCCACAAGAAATAGGAATTGCATAGTTCACCATGGGAGGCAATAGAAGGTAAGGTTGCTTGGCCTGGGAAGTGCTTCTCTAGATTATGGAATGAGGAGGGGCTTTGCATTGCAAATTTTTCTTTTTCAAGCGGTTGGATGAGATTATTGTTGATAGTTAAAAGTGTCCCATGCACTATGCAAGGCAGAGGTGACCAAAAATTAGTGCACTGAGTTAGTGCATGCAACAATAGTTAGGTGACCATGTTTGGAATACTCTCAATGTGCAAGAATAGAAGTTAACATTAAGAAGGAAACAATGCACAAGTGTGGGAGGAATAAATATGACCAATAAGTCTCATGAATAATTTTTTTCATCACGTGGAAGGGGGTTCATGTATTCACAACTTGCACTAGGCAAGAGGAGTAAGAAGAGCTCCAAAATGGCTAAGTGTGGGACCAATAGAGTAAAAGAGGGAAATGCATCCAAACAAGAATCAAACATGGAAAAAACACATGAATGCCATTGATACAAGCCAGGAAAATACATAGGACTCATGAAACAATCACAAATTGAAATGACAACAAAGAGGCACTTATTTCTATGTGAAATAGTTAAAACACCACATTGTGACACTTAAAATACAAGTTGTGACACAAGCAACGATATGATCAAGAAGTGAAATAAGCTATAGGAATGTGTCTAGCACATATTATCATTCTTTATAGGTCTATCTAATGGAGAAGAGTGCGCTAGAACTACCTCTAGTGACGTGCAAAGGTGCAACACATACATGAGTTAAGATGATTAGAAGAGACACTTGCAACTGTAAGAAATGTGAAAAAGACACTTGAAAATTCTAAAGAAATTGAAAGTGACACATGTTAAAGAAAAGATAACATGAAAATGCGACTTTTGAAAGAAAAAAAAATTACAATTGCAAACATGAAGGCGACACTTATGAAAGTAAAGGTTCCAAAAATAGACAGTTGCGAAAACCCACCAAAATAGAAGTACAATTGCAATAAAAGTATGGGAGAGATTGTCCAGAGGTGTAACACACTAAATGTGGACACACGCTATATATTGTGCACAAAGTTTCTGAATGGAATGCGTTATTTTTGTTCAATCTCATGTAATGAAAGTGAGCTTAAGCATTCATCAAGTGTTGAGCATGTGTGAGAAAGTGACTTTGAAAGTAATACATGGGGAAGAAGACTCAAACACTCAGAAAAACGTCCATCGATAATGAAGTGACCATAGAACCATAGATCATATGTTCCTCGGTTGGATTCAAAATTCAAGTGTAAGAAAATTTTTGGAGGTTTTTTATCCCAACGTCATCGCTTGGTCACACACTGGTAAAAATCCAACTTCTTTATCTAGGTTTTATCCTTAATTGCAAGGTCTCAGGTTGTCAGGAAGTACTGACTTACCATAGAGATTACCCCAACCTCGCCACTTATCCCAGTTAAATAGATAGTTTCTTCTCTTCCTTTGTCGTCTTCAAACACATTCACAAGACAAGCCAGACCTCAACCATCTCAATAGGGTAAAAGGACAATAAGTATATGAAGCTTACTATAATCAAAGTTAACCAGTGACGCAGAAAAATTTTTAGGTCTAAAATGGGCCTTAAAACAAAAATGTACAACCAGAATCAACTTAATAATAACCAATAAGATTCAAGATTATGATGTCAACCATGGGGGATGATTCACCATTTTTGGAGTAAAAAAGTAAAAAGATGAAAAAACAAAAAAATCATTTTTTCAATTCATATTTTCAACTTATCCCCCAATAGTTTTACTCAAATCTCAAGTGGGATAATTCATTGCATGTGAAATTCAATTCCTCATCCAAGGAGTACCCATGTTTCATACTTTTGATGGACCTTTTTGCATGAAAAAATAAGAAATACATGAAAAACATGTTTGCAATCACATTTTTTCATGTATTTATCATTGTTTGTGTAGCAAGGTCCATTGAAAGCATGCAACACGAGTACTCATTGGATTAAGAATTAAAATTTTCATCTAAAAAGTTCTACCATTAGAAATTTGAGTAAAACCATAGAGAGATAAGTCGAAAATATGAGCTGAAAAAGTAGTTTTTTCTTTATTCCCTCTAAACTTTCATGATGTAATAGAATCCTATTTTATCATTTCCACTATTATTTTGTAATATTCCTTTGGAGGCCCATTTTAAACCTCCAAATTTATCTAACTCTTGTTTAGTACCCTCTTAGATTCACCTCAAGGAAACACAAACATCGCTCTACTACCAACAAGCATGTTTAGTACCCCGATGAAGTTGCTTGCTTCACCTCTCTGTTTAGGAATCAATTCTCTTCTTCACATCTTTGTTTGGTTAATAATAGAATTTGAAAAGGCCCTTATTTATTTTAGATGTGGAAGAGGGATCCCATATTATTTATTTTGCAAGGGATGATGCTCCTTGTCTTAAGGTATTTGGATGATGACTAAAGTTAATATGCTCATTTAAGTTTTCCTCATTTCCCTTCTCTACTCGACTAAGTTGACAGGTCAAAATACCATTAAATACAATGCTTATTAAAGAATCAAGGTCATAATCGAGATATGGGATTCATAGTTTGGCTAAAATATTTCCATTTGGAACAAATCATATTTTCTGTTAAGACATAGTTGACTTTAAAGACATATAAACCCAAGATAGAGAAGGGGATAGTATATCAAGCAAGAATTGTTCTTCATCACAGTTCCCCTTTCCAATATTTTCCACATTCCCTTTGAGCCAAAAGGACCATCTTTCATGTATATTCTTATTAAAACAAACACAAGAATGAAAAGACATGACAAAGCTACAAAAAAACAAGAGTGAAAGAACCAAACATATGCAAAAGTAAAATCTAAAGAAAAATTTAGCAAGAACACAAAGGAAGGACTAGATGGAGAGTGTAATGCAAGGTCATGCAATGCATAGGAAAACAAGATTCAAGTAGACCTACTCCTAACATAATCGTCTAGAAGTTCAGGGCCATTGTAACTGCTCCCAACCTAAAATCACAAAGATACGAGAAACTAAAGGAAATGTAAAGTAATATGCAAGAGTAAGAATAATAACTTGAAAACTTTCACAATGAACTAAAGGTCTCGCTCATTAACAAAACGGTGATCCATATTAACATGTTTTAACTAGTTTCAAACTTTACCATCCTAATTGAAATGTTGATAATACAAACATTGAAGGTTGCTTGCAAATGTTCATTCATCTGTGTTTTGAGTTTTTGCAAACATTAAGAAATATCAAAACTTATTATTATCATAGAAGCTTGTTATGTAAGATTGATCTAGTCGTTCGGTGATAAAATCATGGTATTCAAAACAATGAATTTAAGAACCTGGAGACTCATGACAAGATACATCTCTAGCTAACACATTCAAATTGAAAAGAGAATCTTAGGTATAATGACGAGATTGGTTGAGTAGCATAAAAGGTTCTTGATTCTCATGTGTTAGTTTGAATATAATATCCATATCTCCACTAGGATTTTGGTCTACCGAATGAATTAACCATTTTATAGCATTCAAGAAGAGAGATTGTGCCTTAAATATGATTAAATTCGTAATATGCACAAAATAGATAAAAATATGATTGTATTCGGAATATTTTGACACATAGAAATCCTCCAACCCGTAATGAATTTTAACTTGATAATTGCAATGACAGGATTTAAGGTTGCACGGATCCACGCTATGTGCTCTCCATTCCTTTTTCTAATACAAGGGATTCACATGAAAGGGACTAACCAAACAAGAATCCTTTATTTAATAATAAATTCTATCTTGAGTATTAAGAAGATTAAATTGGAGACATTGAAATTCCTTTAAGAATGAACTTACACACATTGAATGAATGTTAAGGAAAGAATTATGTATGAAAATATGGATCCAACTTATTTCATAGATCTTTGTAGGATTACAAAAGCCTTACATAACCATCAGTAGGGTTCGAAGTGCCTCGACTTCCTGATCGGTATTTGAACTTTATGACAATGTATCATCAAATTTTGGTGGCTTAGAAAAATCAATAAGTAGACATGCACCACTATCATCAGACTTATGAATAAGGACATTATGAGTGCCACTAGTTTGATCAAATTTAAGATTAGAAATATTATACTTTTTATGGATAGACAATTTAAATGCATTGATCGAAAAAATCCCTTGATTAAAGAGAGTTGGAACATCTTCCTCCTAGCTTATGAAAGATTTACGGTTGAAAAAGTCATGAATAATGGATTTAAGCTTTTCATCCTCTTATTGTAGTATCACACCATATTGTACCTGATTCCAACCATGATCAGTCAGATTAAGATCTAAATAATTTAGATGGTCTGCTGGTAAGACAAACATATCAAACTTATATGGGTACAATGAATAGTATTCTGTAGATGAGGAAGAATTGGAAGACTCAGGAGGAGGACCACAATTTGTATCTAAATTAGATTTAACTTTTAAGTGCAATGGATAAAAATCACTTTCATTAGTATAATGGTTAAAGACATGCATACTAATGTGACATTGAGATTGAATAGGATATACCAAAGATTCAAAAAAATGATACCTTACTTCTTCATATTTTATATTTGAAGATGTATGAATTAGAATAATTTCAATATCATTCTAAATTGGGAGAGTATCCTAACACATAAATGGAGATTGTACATTATGAGAAGCATTCTCCAGATCAATACTTTGCAAATCCAAGTCTTTAGAAGGAGGAAATATATCTTATGATGTACTTGGGAACTCATCACCATATGTATCAGTGGGAACATGGATTTCAATGTGATGGTTGTCTAAAGTATCATTCTTGATTGTCAGTCTCACAATCAACTGACAACTTATTGATACTACAAGATGGATGATCATCTAGAGATGCAAAATTATCATCTTGAAAGAGGGAATAGAGTTAGGACATATCTCCACACTTCGCTTCTACATGTGAAATACAACTACCTTGTTCTTAGTTACTTCTTGAAACAACAAGATAAACATCATTAAGAGTTTAGGTGAATCAAGCATATCATTAAATAAGTAAGCATGAGACATACATGGTAGAGGTTGTATGGTATCCCGAGAGGAAACCATATTTTCAACTGGATTAGATTTAAGATTAGGCTTATGTACATTGATATGATCTTGAAAAACCATGGAATCAACTTTTACTCTAGGATCCATGTCATTATTGAGCCATTCCAAATTATCCTCAATAGGATCTACATCATGGGAAGTAGATGGAGGTTGAATGGATGAATTGACAGTATAATTTTCATATTTCCCAACTTCAGCGTCATCAAAAGGAGGCACCTAAATTACTAGAAAAGGAGGAAAACAAGGAACAAAAGGAATTAGAATCAGAAATATTTCAAGGTGAGTAGAATCAAAATTTGAATTTTTTCCTTAACGAAATCTTAATCAATCATTCCCTCAGGAATTTCATATCAAAGGTGAAGAAATTGATGAATAAAATCCTCTACATACTCACCTAACTTCATTCTAAGCTGGCTGATTCAATCGTATACATCTTGATAATTATATATGTGAAAGGCTTGATGAAGATGCATAGCAAGTTTTTAAAATGAATGAATGGTAGAAACTATTAAATTATGATACCATTTCTTATCTTGATCTTCGAGTGCGAGGGTGAATAATTTACTAGAAGCATATCACAATTAATTGCATAATATTCATAAAATTTGAGAAACATAGTTATGTACTCATCCATGAATGTTTCAGCCTCACCGTCAAACTTCAATTGAGACAAGTCATCAATTAATTCCACTAGAACATTAAAATTTTGTCTATTAGAAAAACAACCTAGGATTATTATTTCAGAAAGATCCATTTATGTTAAGAGATTAAAGATATATTCAATGAGCATAAGTTACTGTTTGGCTCACCTTCTCACACCAGAATGTTGATGGTGCTTGATATCCCAATGTACTTGGGGTCTCCCTGATGTGAGGTCCTAATTATACCTCACACAATTTGGAGTAGGAGCCCCATCCGGAGGATCAGCTTGACCACCATAACTTAAGGTTTTCTTTGGCTATAATTAATAACATAAAATATTTCACACATCCTCTAAAATCAATAAGTGGCTTAATAGTGCGAAACAACAATTGCAATGTATAAAATGAGACCTTCACAAGAGGAGAGACTAGAGTGAGTCTCTAGAAGGAAGTAGTAGTAATACAATAAGAGAGACACATGAGAGGAAGCAAATACAACACCTGTTAAACAAGATGAGCACTAAAGGGAATGAAGTAGTTCAATTTCTTTAGCACATATAGAAATAACATATACCGCAAATATCCAAGGAATAGTTGTACAATATTCGTGATACATGCATGAAAATGTGTTGTCTCGACCAGATTCAATTATTAGGTGAAATATCCAAGTACACATTTACAATTATGATACACTAGTTCCAATAGTGGAACATTAAGTCACTTGTTTCTTCTCCAAGGAATGATCTTCTCTCCTATGTCAAGCAAGAGAAGCCAAAGCTAGCTTTCCAAAAACTAAGCCTAAAAAACTGCTATTCTTGAGTTATGAGGTTTCTTTTATAGCAAGGGGAATGACCTTTCATATTCACATGACTCATGAACTACACCCATGACACTTTAAGTTTTATCGTGGCCTTTTGGCTTCCATGAGACCTTTGGACTTATATTTGACTCATTTGTCCACATGTGACTTTTCATATTCCCCATGTGACTCTTGGACTTCCACACATTACATTTTGTCATTTTCCATTTAATAAGTACATAATTATATCCAAAAATGACGTGGTATGACACATGGACACATATGACATTGTGTTGACACTTGTCAAGTCACAACTTAACAATGATGACATGGAGTTTCACTGTGATGTAGAAATGCCAAGTTGTTCTCCTTGCAACTTTGCCTTGCATTCTTGATGGTAGATGCAATATTTTATTGATATTTATGAAAGGTTTCCTTTATTCTTCATATTACCCTACAAAGGGTCATGGATCATCTACAACAACTTCTGAGTTGTCATGCAATGTCTTCATTTTGTCATGGTCCAAGATTAGCTTCATGTCGTGATTTTTCTTCTGTTTTCCTCTTCTCTGAAAGTTATTCTTTGTCTATTCTCCTTGAAATATTCCTTGCGAATCACCTTGCATTGTTGAGGAGGTACACCTACCAACGAATTTCATTCAAGAAGAGCGAAAATTAGTCTTGAAATCGTCTATCCTATCTCTACTTTGTTTGTGGAAGAAGGAACTTGTGATAGGCATGTGAAAGGACTGAGAAGGACACAATTTATGAGTAGGGAATAGTTGAGCTCAATAGTTTCTTAAGAAAACATCGGTGTTCACTAAAACTATGCCCTACACTATGAGGAGGGGCTCTTTAAGGTCTAGTGTAGTGGACAAGTTCAAGGAACAATGTGATGAGCTTGATGACTAATATTGCAATATGCACTAGGATGAAAGGAGTAAGATATAGTGAGAGCATAGTTTGATTTGACAATGACTGAGACGAGGGATTACTAAGCTCTAGGAATATTCCATGCGCTGGGCTTAAGGATAGGAGTCTATGTCACCGCAATTTAGCTGAAAAGTGGTTGGATGTTCATTAGGAATTTTCTTTGCATCCTATGCTAGCACAATTTTACTTGACAATGACTAAGTGGCCTCATTATGAACTAATACTTGCCTATGTTGGCACATGTTTCTCCAATAGTGGGTAACTATTTGATAGAACTACACCCTACACTGAGAGATCCTCACTAGAAAGAGGAATTGAGCAGTTCACTAAGGGAGGCAGTAGAAGGTTAGGTCAATTGGCCTAGGAAGTTATTCACTGCATTGTGGAAAGAGGAGGGCCTTTCCTTTTTATTAGTTAGAAGTTCCCCACATTGCACTATGTAGGACATATATGATTAAAACTTGGTGCAGTGAGTGAGTACATGCAACAATGGTTAACTAACCATGCTTTGAAGACTCTCAATTTGTATTCATAGAAGATGATATTAAGAAGGACCTAGTGCAAAGGTGTGGGAGGAAGAGATTTGATCAATGAGGCTCATGAATAATCTGTGTTCATCACTTCGGAGAGATTTCATGCATTCACAACTTGCACTAGGAAAGAGGGACTAAGAAGAGCTCCAAAATGGCTAAGTGTGGGACCAGTAGAGTGAAAGAGGGAAATGCATCTGAACAAGGCTCAAACATGGAACAAACACATGAATTAAATTGATACAAGACAGTGAAATACACATGACTCGTGAATACAATTCACACCTTGAAATGAAAAAAACGATACTTATTTCTAAATGCAACAGTGAAAATGCCACATTACGACACTTAGAATACACATTATGACATAAGAATTGATTGTGATCAAGAAATGATTTAATCTATAGGAATGTGTCTATAACATATTATCATGTTATATAGTTCCATCTAATGTAGATGAGTGTCCTATAACTTCCTCTTGTGATGTGAAAATGTGTGACACATACAAGAGTGAATATTAATAGAAGCGAGACTTGCAAGCGTAAGAGACGTGACAACAACACTTGTAATCACTAAAGAAATTGAAAGTAAAACATGTAAGAGTGAAGATAACATGAAAAGGCCACTTGTTAAAGTGAAATCAAGCAAAAACGATTGTCACAAACGTGAAAGTGACACTTATGAAAGCAAAAGTGTGCAAAAGTGAAAGTTCAGAAAACCCACCAAAACAAAAGTACACTTGTAATAAAAGTGAGGGAGAGACCATCGAGATATGTATCACACTTACGATCAACATGTGTTGTACATTGTTCAAGTACTCTTTTGATGGACTACTCTATGCTTCTTCAATATTGCATAATGAAAATGCACTTAAGCATTCATTAAGCTTTGAGCATGTGTGAGAAAGTGACTTTGAAAGTTAGGCACTAGGAAGAAAACTTAAACACTTAGAAAAACATCATGATCAGCAATAAAGTGACCATATAATGACAAATCGTAAAATCCTCATTAGGCTCCAAAATTCAAGTGTAAGAAAATTTTTGGAGGGCGTTGATCACAGCGTCAACATTATCCTATACAGACATAGAAGGAAAGATAGATGTAGGAACAAATGTGCACAAATTCTCATGTAGTAAACATGAATTTTATGAAGTATTTGTTTTTTAAATGGAAAGATGTATACATAATGGTTTTGAACATGATTGTTGGTGCTTTTAAGATAATATAATTCAATGTAAGTATGTACTTATGCATAAAAATTTGTAATATTTGGCTCTCTTCAAATGAAATGAAGAATGATTTGTTTTTTAAACATACTTAGGGGCCAAAGCATCTAATTTATAAACCACTAACATAATAGATAGATCATGCATATTATTTAAAAATCACTAGCATTTTGTTGAACCACATTTTAATTAGTTATTGAGTTGAAAGAAATCAAGGATCACATGTTGAATGCCCTATGATTAAATTGAAGATGCTTCTTATAGTAGGTATCATAGGATATTGCTTTAATCTCCTCTTTATCTAAGATTTATTACCCTAATATCATTCCATTCTCTTCTATCTGGAATATGAAACAATAAGCCTAACAATGACAATGTTTCTTTCAATCTTTTTCCTTTTTAAAGAGATTGTAGGTTATAATAGAAAAGTGACTCTCAAATATTCAAACATAATACCAATTCCTTGCTATTTGACTCTACTAATTATCATAATTTATATGGATGGATACTTTTATCTTAGTTTAAATAGTAGAGAGATAATAAAACTATCATATTTCTATCTTAACTCAAGATCTACTGAACGAGAAGAGGAATCAAATCTCATTTCACTGTAAAAATGATTTGCAGCTCAAGAAATTTGATCCCTCTCAGCACTTTGTAGATCGGGAGTTAAAATGGATGTATGATAGTTTAATTATTAATTATAAATATAATTATTGATTTATGTCTTATTTTATTTTTTATTTTTAATTTAATTAATTTTTGCATTGTTTTATTTTGACCAAGTCAAAATGTTAAACATTGCATTACCACTACAAGGAAAATACCTCTAACAGAGGTTATAACAAAGGTTTTTAGCATTATAAAATTGGAAAATTTTGTCAAAAAAGCATCAACTAAAACATCTATCTATGATAGCAGATGTTTAGAGGAGGTTTCAATGGAGCTTTATAACAATTGAAAAAATATGGGCTGTCAGAGGTTTTAGCGGATGATTTTTTTTGTGGCACACTTAATCGAACAAGTAGCATCGCTGCACTACATATATAAAATCATCAAGCTGCATACATAACTAAATGCACCAAGGTGTTGAATGAAAAAAACATCGACACATAATATATACCACACCAGTGATAATATATAAACATGCCTCGGGGCATTCTTGTAAGTAACGACACTGGGGCATGAAAAAATAATTGTTGTCTTGGTGCTTTTCTTTAAACTTGCAATGCTAATGCATGTCATTTTTACAAATGCCCCACTGCGTTCCTTATACAAAAGTATTAGTGTTATTAGTTTTTATAATTCATTGGGTTAGAAATAAGATTTTGTAGCACTAGGTAGTTAATTCAATGAAAGCACTGGCGCATTAAGAATTACAATGCACTGAGGAATTAATCTCAGACAATACTAGTGCTTGCAAAAATAAAATCTTTGGTACCGTCGTTTTCTGAAAAGACACTAGTCATGCAAAAATATGTCATCACTATGCTTTTATATAAAATAATGCACTGGTGTATTTTTATGTTATAGATGCACGACTTTTTTTAATGAGATTTCTCTTTTTATGGAAAAATTGACGTGTGATAGTGAAATTATTGTAAAATTTTAAATTTGTTATTTATCAAAAAATTGATATATATATTACAATAGTATTCATATAAATTAAAATTTGATTAGTACATTTGTATATGATGTTTGGATTAATTTATTATATTATCAGATTTCACATCTCTTCATTATAATATTTAATCATCTATATATTTAATCAGTTGTGTAACACTTACAACAACATTGGATACCATAATAGAATAAATTGAAATGTATATTTTTATATATCAATAAGAGGATTTTTATCATACAAAATTGGATTGTTATTGTTAACCTCTTATCTTTCAACTGGGACACTAGGTCCATTACATTAGTAAAAATATTTGATTTTCACATAAATTATTTCAAAAAATACAATAGGTTGCACTGATATCGAAATAGATTATCATTTTTTCACTGGAGTTGTTTTCAGTGCTTGAGCTACTTCCATGAATTGGGTTATTTGGAGGAATATTTTGTTTATTTCATCAATTATTTTTTTCTTCTTAATCTTGTTCCATATGCAAACATATAAATAAAGTGCAACGACTGTATCTACATTGGTGAGAATAATGAATATTGAAATAAATAATATACATCAATGGAAATAGAATAGAAATGTGCCATAGCAAGAAGTGACTCATAAATTGTGCACATGGCTTCAAAACTAATTCTCATGCCTTGTTGCAAAAATTCTCCTACTAGAATAGTTTCGTACTTTGTTTCATGTATGTTTTAAACCATGTTATAAATCATAGATTTAATACAAAGAAATTTTTTTCTATTAATTATAAACTCAGAGAACTAAAATGACATATATTCTTATAAATTCCACAATTAAGTTTTTATATCCCAACATATACTCACAACCCTTATTCAACCATATTTCAATCAATTCTTCCGATGTCTCTTCTTTGTGTGTAAGCATCTAATTGAAGACATTCAAGGATGGTTATTGTAGAAGAAATTAAAATATACAAAATTAAGCCTTGACTTTTTATAATGAAATATTAATAATTACTCACAAACTTTGAAATCAGTCATTCATTCCTTATCATCCCATTTTATGTGCTGAATGAGTTCCATCTTGTTTTATTTTCTACAAAAAAATACTTAAAAATTGATATTTAATACTACATTACTTTTTTGTATGTACAAATTCAAACATGATTACATACGCTTGAAGCATGTTGTTGTTTAGATGGCTCCTCCCGTGATGGTATTATTCCGATTTCTTTGACCATCTCCTTATACATTTTTTGGGACATACTGGCTAGCATGTTTCACTTATTAGTGTGTTGATCATTTTGGATTTTCATAATCTTCCTGAAAAAATAAATAAAATATTTTTATAATGGTATATGAAAACTAAATATAACAAAATCATTTTATATAATTGGTAATATTAACTTTGAATGATTTTTTTTGTTGTTGTATGTTTTTTATATTGCAAGTCTGACATGTCTCATTAATCGTTACTTGGGAAACACTTCCTGTAGTTTAGCTATAATTTTCTTCTTAGAATCATTAGATTGATTGTTGTATTGTAAGTGGAAAGTATGTATATATGTTTGTTCCACTAGATCCCTCATTTTTCTATAAAAAAAATCCCACTTTCATTAACCTCCATTACCACTCCATATGAGCTAAGAACCAATTCATCGTTATTTACATGTTCTATCAGATTTCTTTTCTTAGAACGACATTGATATTTTCTTTTGTTGTTGCTCCCTTTACAAAACTAAACATATATGAATTAATTGATTGTTTGAAAAATGTTACCTAATATTCATAAGTATATTATTAATGAAAATAAAAAAAAACTCACATTGAATAATATTTTTTCATTCACCTAATTTATCATTTTACAACATATATATCAGACTTTTACGCTCTTCTACACTTAGATTAGAAATAATAGTATTTCCTTCTTCATTTTGTGGTTTTGCTTGACACACAACAACCAATACATATTAGTTAAGCTTACATATAGTTCAAACATATTAATTTTGTAAAGAATTTAGAAAGAACTTGTCTTCTCTTCTTTTTTTTGATGTGTCATCATTGTGTCGATCAACATTTTTGTTTTTTTTTCTAAGTAAAGGCTAAATCTATTAATAAAGAGAAAATGTTTACAAGGAGGTCGAGACCTCAAAGGAGGCCAAAGCCATTCAACAACACTGAACCAAAGAACATAAGACCAGATAACTAGATGACCAGATAACCCGATAACCAATTTCTGGGATTGAGATGACCCAATACATAATTCCCAAAATGCATACATACAAAGAAAAGTTGGCCAAGGTGGTAAACAACATTACAGGGCATGTGAGAATTGTGGCCATGATATTTTCTGTGCTACCTCGATAACCATACGCAAAACTAAACAAAAACAAGGGCCTGCTAGACTTGCCGAGCTAAGACTTGATATAGAGCGTATGACCATGAGAGCTGATAACTATGCCAAGCCAAGACCTAATACAAAACATGATGGAAAAAGCCAGAATAGAATAACACATAGGATAGAAGAATCAGAAGGGAAACTGCAATAATAGGCGTGGTTCCGAAGGCATCATGCATTTTGCATAGCGTCTCGAGTGTCCTTCTCCACCCGGCATGGAGCGCCCATCCACATGTCATCGACATTGTCCCTAGCACCCATGTTGTTGCCACCTGAAGGAGCTACCAGACACAGATTGCAATCAAATGGATGTGCCGGTTCGACCGCTATCAAATTGTTCTGAGCATTGTCTTCTGGAGGCTTAGGGATCTCATGAACGTTCCCCTCAACCTGCAAGTCACCATGATTAAACATAGTTCTACCTCATCTCCCTGGAGCATGCTGTCATCCTGAGACTGCGAGGGTGAGGTATGGACAGAGATCCTAGGCGTGTCTTCTTCCTCAACCAGAATGATCATAATGCTAACTGAAAGAATCGATCTGTTGAGACGACTGTGAAATTTAAAGCGGGTGGTTTGGAAAGGATTATGGGGGAAGGGCTTACCATGATCAGAGGACGGGGAATTCGAAGCCAAAGGTATGATGTTCTCGGAGTAGGCTGAGAACGACCGCGATTACCACCGGTGCCTCCACGGTGAGAGCAACCACGGCGGCGCACCATCATCAAGAGAATGAAGAGACCAAGGGGAAGAGATGAACAAGACCAGACAGAATAGGAATGAAGGTGGGCTAGCCAGGTAAGGAGCTTACGCTGGAGTAACCACCTAGCTACCAGAGAAACACAGGGATGCAGGAATAAGGACATGCTGATGAAGAGCGACCCAATAAGAATGACAACAGAAACCACAGATGAAGCCATTAAAATAACAACCTGCGAAGAGTCTCGAACAAGGAGCGCATTCAATACCGAATGCTTGACAAACTGCTGGTACAGAGAGTGATTCATATCGTCCGCGGGAGAATATTGAAGGCCGTGAAGGATTGCTGGGTGCATATCTAGCTGTCGTCTTGACATGCGCCTACATTGAATGACCCTCGAGAGCACCCGCATTCGGGTGGTCGAACAATATTTTTGTTACATGAGACCTTATGAGACATTTTTTTGTCAATATACAAATTGTACCATTTAATATATAATCCATTAAATATACTTTAGAAATAAATCAAACAATATTCAGCAAAAAAATGTTTTAGTAATCGATGTGTTTATCTAAATCAACACATTGGTGCATTTATAACATTAAATGCATCAGGCCTTTAGTTTTTCAACAAAGTCATGGAAAATTAATTTTAAATTGTGACGGTGCAATTTCTAAGGCTAAACACACCACAATTATTTAACGGTGATATTTGGAAGAGGCACGACGATGTGTTATATTACACCGTGAGAAATGATGAACAAACTAGATAGAATCAAAAGTGTTATAATATACTAGTGTGTTGTATTATACATAGAGCATCAGTGCGTTATATTACAAAGGGTGCACCATGGAACATATAACCACTTTTAATCAAAACGGAGAGGGTTGATAAGGTTTGGATCTAATTCAGTGTGTGGTTCCCCTACTTTACATGTGGAATTCCCTATATAAAGTAATAAACACAAACCGATTAAATATTAAATTCCTAAATTGAAAACCCCTAATTGTGATGTGGTAGATGAGTTAAACCCTAAGGTGAAATTTTCCAAGAAGAAGCGAGGGTTTAAGATAAGTATTGATTTTTTTATCTGAATTTTTAATAAATAAAAATAGAGATCGTGAATGTTTTTACTAGTAAAATCTATGGTAAATTTTTTATTGTACAAATTTTTCAATTCTTTCTCTTGAATTCTAAATAAATCTAACAGAATTTTAAAGTATTTTAACAATAAAATTTAAGATTTTTGTTATTAAGGGTTTTGAGTGAATCACCATACCTTTCAACTTCTGACCTTTCAATGGATCCAAAATATTTTGTAGCTCCACAATGCTCCCCATATGTGTCTCTTTCAAATTATCTATCTTTTAATTAAACCGTAATATAAATTGTAAGTTTTTTATTACTAAAATATACAATAAAATTTAAAATTTTTATTTTGCAAATTTTTTAGTGAATCACCATACACTTTAGCTTCTCATATTTTGAATAGTTATGTTGCTCCAAAGTATTATGTTCTTACATAGTGCTCCTGGTATGTCTCTATTGTAAATCACTCCCTTGAAATTTTGTGTAAAATAATGAAATGGTGAATAATTTTTTTATTGTTTAAAATACTATGAAATTAGATTTCGAAAAATTAGTTGCCTCTCATTTTTAATTTTGAAGAAAGAAAAAAATAGATATTTTTTTTCAATTTCTCTGCACATCGGTGCATTCGATAGTCAAGCACATCTGTGCATTTATTTAAAAATAAAAATGACATTTCCAAGGCGGGAAATTTCTTCAACGCAATGACATGATAATATTTTTTTTCAAAATCCTGAAAAGATGCCATTAATTTTTTTAACACAATGATGTGGTTTCTATTTAAGAGAGTTGGTGTTATAGTTGTTATAACAACATCGAGTAGGATGAATTCTTTTTTATTTTCTAAAATCTAAAAACAAGTGCGTAGTGGTGCTATTTTATTTAGACGCATCGATGCCTTTTATAGAAGAACATCGATATGATAACATGTATGTTTTTTTGGAATGTCAAAAACTAGTGTGGGTATTATTTGAATGCCTGGATGTTGTTATTTTTTTAAATGAATTGGTTCACTTTATTGTGATAAGTGCACCCATTGGGTTTAAAATCTATTTGATATTTTAATTTCACACAAAATGGCATATTAATCTTAAATTATCCTTTAGAATGCATCCACATGAATTACAATAGCTTATAATATACATTTCCCCCCTAAAGTCGCCATATTCTTGAAAAATGGTTTTAAAACTATATTGAAATTCCAATGTGGTTATATGGTTCTCGAGTTTAATTTTATATATGCACATACAATTTTATTTCTGATTATTCTCAAGTGCAGGGACAAAATCTCAATAATATTAAATGGTCAATTCTTCAAATCCCAACTCATTCTATATTGTTGATCAAAGTCCTTCATGGAGTTCTCCCTTTCCTTCTCCAATAAGTTTAGATTTTATTTATATTTCAATTATATAATTGATTTTATTTGTTTTAATACATGCCAATTTGAATAACAATGTATGCAAATTTGCATGATCCTGATTCAAAATCGAGTTCTGATGAAATAAATATTCCTCCATTTCAAAAAAATCGAAAGCTCTTATCAGGAGAAGCATATCACAAGAAGTTGGTAGATTAAAATGGAGAGCCTATTCACCGTACCAATTAGAACATGGTATCTTCCAGCCACAATCATGGATTAATGATGGTAATAATTGTTTGGTATAATGTAATTTCAACAAACGAATTGCATTGGTGTTCTTACTAATATCATTGATATTGTACTAATGATGTTCAATATTTTTTAAAATTAGGATTCTAGTGATGATGAGTTACTCACATACAATCTTCCGGTGCACCCGACCACAATCTCAACTCAAGATAAGGATGCATTAAGAGAAATACTTGGAGAGGAAGCATACAAATAATGATTGAATCAAGAACCTATCTAATTCCCACTATGTAAATATTCAACAATTAGGATTGAATACAATAATAGTAGTTCTTCATCACAAGTTGGCAATGGAGGAAATCAAATAGAGGTTGGTATGGATGTTCACTTACAGATACAACTTCTATGGAGTAAATTTTGTTAGATACATTCCAAAATGATGAGCTAGGGGATGATGTTCATATCACTGGTACCTTATTTGAAATCTTGAAATATGCTTCCACCACCCCTCTCTTTGGAGCTGGCACCAAGTCAAAATTTATTGAGTTGGGGACAACAACGTTGTTGTACAACATGAAAGCAAAGTTTGGAATTTCAAATGCATGTTTAGTGAAAATATTAAGGTAATTGACCTACATGATTGATCAAGGTCCTTATATTTTGTCACACAATCAAAATTAAAAATGGTCAATTTTATGAATGTTAGATATTGACATTCTACAATTATATTCCTTAGCAACTGTAGGATATTGAAAGATAAGGTTCTTCTAAGTGATAATGGCTTTCTCAGGTAGCTACAAAGAGGAAAAGCAATCATGCATGTCTGAAGGATTGTATTCTATATAGAGGAGAATATGAAGGAAAATAGATATGTGTGAAATGTGGGCATGACAGGTTCCTTAATTAAAAAATAACAAGTAGATCACATGATCCTCCTCATAAGATATTAAGGCACATGCCTATAATCCCTAGGATTTAAAGATTCTTTTCTTACAAAGAATTAGTTATGTTGCAGGGGCATGGCTGACACAGAAGAGAGTAAGGAGTTATGTTAATCCCAATAGTTTCAATATCTATGAAGCATATAGAGAATACATGACCTAGAGAATTCAAGGATGAAGTATGAAGTCTATGACTCAACATAGTCATGCATGGCATCAACCAGTATTCCCTCCAAAACACCAACTATTATGTTTTTACTATAGTAGTGGTTAATAATATCTCCCCATGTTGTCCTTGAAGAATGAATATCTTATGCTGGCTCTCATAGTCCCTAATAGAAGACAAGTGAAGAATACAAATGTCTACTTATAACCATTCGTAGATGAATTGAAGGAATTATGGGAAGGGATACATGTGTATGACGTATCAAGACCCATCACAACAAAGAGGAGTTTTACATTGTATGGCATTTGTGCTTACACTATATATGATTATCCAAGCTTAGGAGATTTCTCTGGTAAATTACATTCTTATTGATTTTTTTAGTAATAATATTGTTTTGTATACTAATATAATTCACCAAAATTGTTCAGATTTTCATGGTGACTAATGTGATGGCCTATATACAATAATTTCTTTGGTATTTTAACAAAAGGGTATCATGGATGTAAATGATTTGGACCTTTTTTAAATGCTAGGTGGTCTGACCGCCAAAGAAATCGAGTGTATGACTACTCCATGGTATTACTGCCAGAAGAAAACCCTTATAGAAGAGAAAAATCCACTTTCTATGGTAAACCATAGAGAACCCAAAGGCCTCCAATAATAACACCAGTTGAATGGCTTACAAAATATGAGATTTTTCATAAACATTCTATTCAACTGGGTAGCCTATGATTGATGATTTAGAATTCTTCAACACCTACGTTGAGAAAATTTCCATTGGGATGAAAAGGAAATTTGTCTTTTATGAGATCCCATAGTGGGAGAATCTTAATATTTCCCACTTACTAGATCACATGCATATATTTAAAAGTTTTCATCTTCTTTATGGAGGCACATATAGTTGAATGAAAGTGACACATTGGTTGTGAGGAGAGATCTTATTTCTTTAAAAACTAAAAAGAAACATTGGCTAAGATAAGAAACTATATGAGAGGTTTGTCCCTCTTGGTCTTTCAAAGAAGGTGATGTCCCATTGATTTTAAAGAAAGATTATATTTCTTTGGGAAAGGAAGTTATAATGAATGTGAGGGTGTCTTATTTATATGGGTGTTCACTACAACACTACCTCACTCTGGAAGACCATTTGCCGGGTTGAAATTGCATGACCATTTGAACCTTATAAGTGTATGTATGTCAAAAACATGATTTTTTTTATTTTTATGTAATGGGATATTTTATAATTAATTTTTGTATAATGTACTATTTACTATGAAATGTCATTATCCTCTACTTGTGTGTGGGTGTGTGAACCATGACTTTCCCCAAGACCTACGATGTGTCATATCTCAATTATCTGCATTTGTACGTTGGATCACATCAAAGGAGATTCATATGGTTAGAATTCCATGGTGGTGTCAAGAGAGAGCTAATATTGTTTGTATGTTTTAGAAGGAACTATCGATGAGTTCATGGAATTGTAGGTTCATCTTCTATTTCACCTAGTAGATGATGTTGAATTATTTAGGGCCTTTTCTTTTCGTTTGATGTTATTCTTAGAGAGGTACATGAAGAAATTCAAATGTTGTGTTTAATAAAGGGAAATACCTATGGGTTCTATGCCGGAGGGGTAAATATTGTATGACTCTTTCTATTATGCAGTGAGTACATGAAGCAAATCACCAACACACCAGGTGCAACAATTTGGGATGACGAAATGGATGAAGACAAAATGAAAGGGGATCTTATTGAAACAAATGGAAAGAGGTGCATGATAAAGAGAAAGTGTGTGCTTATCATTTGTCATATTACTACACAAAAAAATATTCACATTAAACTTGATATTAATGCATATTTTGATCTCATATATACCAAATGTGTGTGTGAGTGTGCTGGTTTGATTTCATCAACAAATTTAGAAATTAAAGCCATAAAAAAAAATTCATTATTTAAAATATGGAAGCAAAACAACTATGAGTCACATTGTATGAAGAGAAGTGGAGGAAATGGGACAGTGACAGGAAATAATTCAAATGGCTGAATGGTAAAAGTGAGCCTTATCCTAGTCTTTTAAAAGAAAATATGCTAATGACATGCCTGAATGGTTGGGTTGTTGATCAAGTTAGAGAGAAATACAATGCATCTGGTCGTTACCCACGTGTTGAAGAGGATGCACTAAACATAGGGATTGGTTGCAATAAATTGGTAATTATTATCTTTTTTTGTACATTTTTAACTTTATACTGAGTTGTTGAATTTTAACACACACACACACACACACATATATATATATATTATTTTTAATTATGTTTGGGTTATTAAACACATGACACTGTTATTTTTTCACTTTTTAATAGGTGCATATATCCCCATATATGTGGACATATAAACATCATTTTCTCATCGAGGATGTCGATGATGGATGCATGACACAATACTAGGGATTGGAAGTCAAGTTCGACCAATCTAGTCATGCTAGCCACTGCGATGAAAACCTAATGCATGGGACATTAGGTTATGCTAGAAAGATATAAGAAATCATTCTAGTGGACTTCTCTTTATTCTAATGTATTATTTTTAGGTGTAAGTTGTGGGAGACATTTGATCCAAATAATGTAAAGGAAGATTGTGATAATGGGCTAGTATCTATAAACTCTAGAAAGATGTGGTATGAAGCTAGGGATCCTTATGTTTTCCTAAAACAGTGCAACAAGGAATTTTTTACCCAGATGTGTTGGATAAGGATTGGTGGTTCGTATTAGAACATGACCCTAGATCAAAACATATTTTTGAGAACAACAATGTCACCATGTCAAGTGAGGAACATAATCAGGGTGACGACATGGAGAGTGATATTTATAGTGTATTATTTCATCATTTATACTATTGTTATATGTTTTTGTTTTCATTATTTCACTAATTATATTAATTTTTTATCCGTCTTGTTGGAATTTTGTAATATAATTGGTAAGATTCTAAAACACTTTTACACTTCTTTTGTGGTGGAAACATATCTACAGTACTTAAAAATAATTATTTCCAATTGGGTACATTATCTATGATAATAAGGATTCAAGGTCACAACCCTTCTCCAATGGGAAAATGAGAACAAAATAGTGAATTCAGAAATCACATTGAATATTTAGTCTTGATTTTGACACTTATTGGTTTATTCACATGTTTTTTCTTCTTTCTTCATTCAAAATCAATATAAATAATCATGTGGTGATAACTATATGACGACTTTAACAATGAATATCATGTCATTTAAAGTCATGAGCCTAAGCCATAGACATCACATTGTTAGTTTGAAGGACATCAATTTTATAATATGACAGTGGTGTGAAAGGCGTGCCTATAAGTTTTCACAGTGTTTGGTGTGCGATTGATAAGACCCATGAAACCCTAATCTGATATATTTCTCCATATTGTTGCCTTCTAATTTCACTCTTATTTTACCGTTTTAACTAGCATGATTTAACAAAGTATAAACGTTTCACAGTTCCATTTCATAACTCCATGAAACCATCATGGTTTGTAGCAGGGACCTCTGAGATCCATGTAAGACACCTGGAGTGTGTATTTTAGGAAAAAAATAAAGTTTTCTCCCTCTCTTTAGCCTCCCATGGTTGGACCATATTGTATGCGTCCGCCATTTTCTCCTTTCCCTATTGTTGCTCCCTTTGCTGATGTCTCTGCTACATGATTGACATATAAAATACAACAACCTTATATATAAACTGCAATTTTTTTTAATTAAATGGAAAATTTATTTAATAATGTGGAAACACAACTTTTAGTTAAAAAACAAAACATCGGTGCTCCCGAAACACAATCATGCAACCAGATCCAGTGCACTATAAAACAAAACGACACTGGAATCACAAATACCTATAACGCATCGTTGTTGGTTCACAAATTTTAATTTTTGTAGTTGTATGTCACACTTATGCACTGATGTGTGCATATAACAGTTTAGCACCGGTACAAAATGTTCAAATTATCAAATACTCTGAGATAAACCATATGTTTAAATATTATTTTTGTGGTGCATTTGATAAATATGTTTGCACGATGCGAAAGAAAATATCAAGTGAACCTCATCGTGAGCGTAACTAAGAGGAATTTGTTTGGCTTTCAAATATACTTGGTGATGCTATCAAGTGAACCTCATTGTGAATTGTGATTGAGAGGCATTGTTTGCTTTCGAATATACGGTGATGCATTTTTGTTGCCCTATTTAGATTAAGTGAAATAAATAACTTTTTTTATTTATGTAATTTAATGATAGAAAAATATTTATGTAGAATGTATAGAAAGTGTCAACATGAGGTTATATTAACTAGGAGAAATGTAAAAAACACGAATTTTAGTGACTATCTAGTGTTAAATATGTGGAAAAATTAATATTTTTTAAGTTGTTCATCAAATATATTATTTGTCAAAATTTAAATCTAATATACTATCCTTTTTGTATTATTAAACTCATAGTTATTAATAAAAAGAGTTAAATTTAAACTAGTACAAAAGAAAATAAAGAACCAAAATAGCATCAAAATGTTATATATTTATTACTAGAAAAAAATTTAATTGTCTCTTTAAGGGAGAACTTCCAATAGAGCAAATCCCCAACTACAAGTAACTTCACAAGCCTTATTTTACATTTCTTGATCCTCATATTTTGATAGAGAAATTTCTAATTTAAATTGGTAAGAGTTGCTATAAATATTAAATTTAAATTTCT
>APFE030807530.1:29332-42920 GCA_000404065.3 Pinus taeda
ATATCTTTCATTTTTTTTAACTAAGTCATTTTGCATGTAATTTCATATATAAAGGTTTGATATAAGTTCACCAATACATAATCTATAACAAATATTATTTGATAAAAATAAACATCACGATGATACCCATTTAACAATCATAAACATCATCTAAGATACACATTCAAATTCACTAGCATCATCTAACTATATACACCTATAACACATATAAATGTCATTAGCTAGCACACAAATCTAATAATCTAAGAAGGCATCATCATCGTGATCACATACAACAAAACACAAACACTGTAATGTAACATCATTACCACACACATTCTTAAACTAATATAAATCTCATTTCAAGTAATTTTTATCACATACACATCTATTTGCAAGAACATTAAATGAACACATCAAAGATGGCCTAACAATATACACATCAACACCAATATATAAATTAACTACATAACATGAAAACAAATATGCAACATATATATAATATTATATATATATATATAATATATATATATATAATATATATATATATATATGTCGAATATGTGCAATTAAATATTCAATACAAAAAATGTAGTAGTGTTATCCTAGTCTGCAATAGAAGATGATGGATGATAAACTATTGCCTCAATGTAGTCTAGAAAACTTTGAGGTGGAGGAGGAGGTGGCTAGTATAATCTATGAGGAGAAACATAAGATACATCCTCTAGCTTTGGAATCTCATCATCAGGCGACTAACGACGAGGTGTACCACCACAAGGATCACCAACACCCTGACGACCATGATCTGATGGATTGGTAATACGACAAGCATTATGATCACCACCCTCATCATCATGATTATGATCATCATCTCATCATCATCATCACCACACTCATTTGATGTATCTTTCACTGCAAGATTCCTTACATTGAAATTGTTCTCAGTGCCCTACTAGCTCCAATGGTATACCACATAAGAGACATCATCTCGTGCAAATAGTCATTGTAAAGATCCATGAACGTCGAATGTGTGATGATACCTTGAGGCCTCGAAGGGAAGAATTCTTGCCAAACAAAAACTCTGGCCAATATGTTATAGTAGTCCATCCAAAATTGCTAATAATCCCTATTCCCTGAGACACCCACGACCCCTTGAGGATGTGCCTCACCCTCTTAGGCCTTTCCCATCTCCTCATCTCCACCATTTAGTGGTGGGGAAGGAGGCATGTCCCTATAAAATGAGTCGATATACAAAATATATAGTACACAACATTTATTAGATCATTAAACATTTTAATAAAACAAGTTAATCAACGTGCTAGAATAAATTTATTCTAATTCATTAAAACAAGAAAATGAAACTATATTACTTTAAAGAAAACACTAATATTACATCTATCATTTCGAGGCTCAGTTGTTGTGAAGAGGATGTTGGAACACCATCTCTAATAAATACCCACATACAAAAACACCAACTTGATAAAACACACGGTCATCGTCACTAGCCAGTGGCATCAGTGCCTGAGGATAAATACTGAATGGACACTCTAGCAGACCCCTCTTGGGCATCATCTACCACCACATGTGCATTCAGAGCTTAGTGGTCAACCTAGGAGGGAAACGGTCAAATGTAGGCCTCGTCTCTAGAAACCTCTTTGAAAATAAACAAAAAATACTGGAAGTGAAAGGAAATCTCTCCCTCCCATGTCTCAACACAAGACATCTATCTAAAGCCATGGAAAACTACCTCAAAAAAATGGTAGACCATCTAATGCAATGCAAAACCTTAATCAAAGAATAAGCATAATACAAAAGAGGGAAATTAATGTGTTTCCCATATGTTCACTAGGGTAGAAATATCATATCTCGTGGGCTCACATCGAGAGATATTTATTGAGGAAAAAATGACACAATATATTGAGCTTATAATGGGGGTAAAGGGTTTTAATATTGGAAGGTATAAAAAATGGAGCTCAAAGCTAATGAAAAAATATAAATGGGTATAAAAAAGTGCTAATGAAAAAATGGAAACCTACAATATCTAGTTAATGTAGGGGTTTTTTTAATTGGGAAGGTGTATTTCATTCATATCTGTAGGGGGTTAAATAATGTGATTTTTAGAGGTATTTTCCAATATGTAGTAAAATTAAGGGTATTGTTTAGTATGTCATGAATGCACGTACTATGTTAGACGGTCATTGAGTGAAGACCCTATGGTTTCCCTTCACTACTAAAGTGTGCAATGGTGGTGATTAATAACGAGAGGCACCTAACCTCCTTTGCAACAAAAGAAGAAAACTGTAGTTGTCCACCACGAACTTGAAAGTCTTATGGACAGACTGCATGAGACCCAACATATCTCTCAGTGCATATTCAAGGATGTAGCCTCCTCATAGTACTTGAGGAGGCCTATATTAATCAAGAGTGCTTGGGTCGTTACAGTAATAGGGAAAGGGTATAAATCCCTCTCCCTCTCTCTGGCCTACCATGTTCAGACCATATTGTAGGGTCTACCTATTGGTCCTCCTCCTGCTGTTGCACCCTCTGCTAATGTCCCTACTCTATGATTTATATTTTAAATACATCAGCCTCATACATAAGATACAATTTATTATGAAATGAAACATGTATTTATAAATATATAAATATAACTTTCAATTAAAATAAAATAACTGGTGTGCTCAAAACAAAGTCATGCATTGATGTCTGTGCGCTTTCAACTATAACTACATCAATATTGGCTCACACATAAGTATTCCACACTACTGTTGATTCACATCTTTAAATTTTGATAGGTTGTACCACACTTGTGCACCACGCGCATGTATAACCTTTTCACACTGATACAGAATGTTTAGGTTATTGAACGCATCAAGTTATAACTATATTTTAAATATGATTTTTTTGGTGCATTTGGTTAATATAAATGCACTAGGTGTGTCACACTGACATACAATCTATCGCATCTTCCCCAGTGTGTTTTCATTTATGAAATGCACTGCAACAACTATGGTGTGTTATGTTCACACACTGAAATCTAGTGCACTATGTGCATTTACAAGGCACACCGCTATTGGTGCAAGCTTAATATATCGAATGCACAATGCGGTATTTTTTTTTGTTTTTTAAAACAGTGGAAAATTTAACCTAATTTGAAATTATAATCCACTAAAAAATTAAATTGGAAATAAATATCGAAATTACCTAGACATTTGGTTGTCATGGAGGCATTATGAACATATAATGGATAAAAGCAAATTTTAGCACTGTTTCAAAAAATTGGAAACTTGGATAGTGAGCATAGTATGAAAGGATGTTGAGCAAGAAAATAAATGACATCAGGGAACTTGCATGTGGAAAGAGTGGTACTAGTTCTTTAGATCTCCCTAACACTATAGATGGTAAAAATGAAAATAACAGCTAGAAGGTTTTTTTTTTTATTTAACCCTCCTCAGGTGTGTTTCTCAAACCACACCGATGCAAGATATATCGAAGATCATTGCACTTTTTTAATTAAAAAATATCATGTTTCTTTTCATGAGACACATAGGGTGTTTCTATATAGGTACCTCACCGATGATTTATTTTACTTTAGCACCGCCCGTTTCTTAGAAGTTAAAAAATGCATAATGGTGAAATTTAGAAGATGCCATGGGGAATTTTGATAATTTTACCACATTGGAGCATCACTGGAGAATGGCACTATATTTTTATGAAAATTAAAACTACAGTGATGCTCCTTAGTGGTATACATCGGAAAATTTTACTATATGAAGAACACTAGTTCTATCGACTATTCAATCACCGATGCATGGTGTTATTTAGCACATCTTTTTTCTTTTTATATAAAAATAATTTTTCCTTCGTGCATTAGGTTATATGCAACATCGATGATTTTATGGATAGTAAGGCACTCATGTGTTTGTATATTTTAGACACACTGTCCAAAAAACATTCGCTAAAATATCTTCTTGTCCACCTTCGCTACAAACAGATTTTTGGGCTATTTCTATATGGCCTTTTGAAAAACCTCTACTAGAAGGTCTTTTCCTTGTAGTGTACATTACAAATCTCAACTAGAGAGAATCTCTCAACAAAAATAATACATCACTTTTAAATAAAGGGTTTGTCCTCTTAGTATTTCATCCCACTTAAATAGTAAATATGGTGTTGTGTGTCTAGGTAAGTATTTTAAGTATTAGATGTGAAAGTACATCATAAGTAACCCCTGAGTTCAGGAAGGGTCTCTTTAATTTGTTGACTAAAAAGAGAAGCAATAACTCCATAGTAAATAAAGTATATCTTTAAAAAAAATTAAAGTGATGACTCATATCAGCGAGTTTTGTTATAACCAGTCCATCTGATGCTATGTCACGTGTACCAACAATGCTTATAGAGACAATGATTTATTTGTTACACCACATAATATCACTAGTTTTCATGTCATTAGGTTCCTTGTGTTTCCATGTTGTTTACCATCATTGGTATCACACAGGTATCCTCTAATTCTCAAACATATATTGGACATCAATAATGGAGACTCTCAATGAAAATATAACGATATAATAGAAGTAAATGGACGTAGTTTCTAGAAGACTAGAGTAGATTTTCTTTTGAGACACTAGCAAAAGTGTGGTTGAGAAAAATTGTCTTTTGAGAACTAGCAAAAGTGTGGATGTGGAAACATAATTGGAAGAAGATTTAAAGCAACACATTCTAACTCAAAGATAATAATAGAGAAAATTGAGGGAATCAAAGATAAATTTAGGGAGATAGAGACCATTGGTGGGAAATAAATCCATTTCATTCCATTCAATGGACCATGAGGAGCATAGAAATAGTTCAATTATTTGTTATAGAAATTTATAAGTATAACAAAGCCATATACATTACATCATAAAAAAAGGAAAAAAATGTAGATTATGTACAATGAGATCAAATATATGTACAATATTTTTGGGTGTCTTTCTAAAAATTACTATATGTATGATTAATAATTAGATGTATGTACAATATTTGGGTGAGAAATAGGCATTTTGTTCCATTTAAAGAACAGTGGCCAACATAACCACAATTTAGTGATATGTTCGAGCACAATTATGAGTAGAATGATCCCATATACATTGCATTACAATAAAATGTGAAGAGAAATACACATTATGTACACTATAATCATCTAGATATATAATATTTCCCCGTCATTCTTTTTCAGTATCCTTCTAAAAATTATTGTGTGAAAACTTTAGAATATGCTTGCTTCTTGATTTCAACATAAAGAAAGTTTCACATGATCAAGCATAGTGAGAAAAATAAAACAGTGAGTAAAACTATACATTATCGTGAATATAAAAAAGAAGATATATGGTTTATTGAAATCCATGTTTCAATATGATCTATCTATAAATCAAGATCATGAAGTTGAAGAATAATTTTCATGATAATATTTATGAATATATTTTCACCAAATAAGGAATGAAACCCATGAACCAATTTTCATGATTATCTACAGTCTAGATTTGTATATATTTCTATGTAGCCTTGCTCACATTCTAACATGGATTTATTGATGTCTCTTCCAAGAGGTATAGCTACCTGCTATATCCAATCCAATAATTTAGATATCAGTTACAAAAGTCTGAGTATTGAAGGCATTTATGTTTAACATAAATACTTAAGAAATGCAAGCTTCATAAAAAATATTTTTGGAAACATGTAAAAGATTTCTTTTGGAAACTTGGGAATGTTATACTGTGTCATACACCCAAAAACAGGTAAACATTAAAATTAATTTGAATTCACAAACATTAGTTTGGAATTAATGTGATAATGTATGTATTACCCTGTATTAGTTGCAAACATTCCATCCCTAAGAAGATGTGAAGGAGAGTGGACGGTCACTGCATAAGGCTACCCTTTCTACTGATATTTCCATAGGGCCACTATTGGTTGACAGGTAACAAGTTGAAGTTTTCAAGAGCTTCTATGTTGTACCAACACTAAAGCTCAACTTAAATATTTTTTTCAACGCCACATTGAGCTACTATTTTGGTCCCCAATATCAGCTTTCCCCATATTGTTTCAGATAGGCTTGCCCCAAGCCTCATTGATCACAATGAAAATGTACATGTATTCTATGAGAAATTTAAATTGAAAATCCTTTACTCACTTTTCATATAATGAAATATCAATTTTTTCTCATATTTCAATATTATGTAGGCAGAAAGGTTTATAAACTTATTGTGAGCCCAAAAATGTTCAACTAGGATATCAATATTTCTACTTCATCTATGCAAGTGCTCTAAGAATGAATCAGCCTTAGTTGTACATAATATAAACAAAGTCGTAACCCAATGAACATATTTATCTCAAAACTCTCCATACTAAAGTCTATAACTTCAAGGCACAATTATTGTTGGATGAGGTACCAGTAAAAAAAACCAGTCAACCAAAAAACACATAATATTCAACTTTTAAATAAAAAAACATATATTCATGTGAATCTATTTGAATCTATTTGAATCCAAACCATTTATACATAAATATGAAAAGTTATAATTTATATATAAGATAAGAGTGCATGTTAATAAAATAGGACTTAGTCCAATACATCTTTAAAATAAAAATACATGAACAAAGAGGCTCTAGATGGCCCATAGTGTGAAAAAACAAGCATTATACAACAAACACCTACATATCATCAAAATAATTACCTATATTGGGATTTTCACCATCAATATCAACATTTAAGTATTAAAATAATATAGAAAAAATTTCACATGTCAAATCAAAATTTTATTTGAGTGATGGGTACACTTTTATTAGTGTCATGATAGAGGCGTTTATCATAACATATATTTAAAGGGATAAAACAATGTTTATAAAGAACGACCATATCTACAAAATTCAATAGTAGAAACATGTCAGACACATAGAGATGATGATCCTCTTACATTTTTAAGAAGCCATTTAGAAAAAATGGGAATGGAGCTAAATCTAAGCTAGTAAAGAAGAGGAAAGCTCCAACTCACAGTCCAATGGAAAAGATATTTAAACAAGGATTGCCAGAGGAAGTTGACTGTTGACCTTACCATTAAACTATTTCTCTATCTCAACTTCATTTCATTTAATGTTGCAAGATATTATTTTTTTTGCGATGTGTCAATTTGTATTTGAATTGGCTCCAATCAAGTAACTTCCCTAAGTGAATGGAATCTTAAAATGACATTGTTGATTGGTTAAGGCAAAGGAGGTGGATAATCTGCTAGCACCTATTGAATCACGATGTGTTAGTATTTTTGATGGATGGATGGATCGAGGACACCATCGACTCATCAAGTTCATGACTTCATCAAATAATGTATCATTGTGACAACATGAAAATGGGTTACACTTTTGGGCCAAATTTGCAATGAAATTTCAAGTTTTACCTCTTTTATCAAATTGCACCCCTCAAAATTCAAGTAAGAATTATGAATTTTGATTCGGAGTAAAAATACAATATATGGAGAATTATTTTGTTGTCCTAATGATATTATATATTATATATATATATATATTAAAAAATAAGTGTCATAATAATTTCTAAATTTTCCCATTAAACACAATTACTTGTCCTTGCAATTTTTTCCAAAAATTAAGAGATGTGTACGTTCATGGTAGCATATCAGTATATAAAAGCTGTAATATATATATATATATATTATATATAATATATATTATATATATATTATTATATATAAAAACTTTTAAATATAATTTATTTGCAACCCCATTTTGTACTGTATCAAATTTAGGAAAGAAACTGTCCTTAAGTGGCGGAGTTGATCACATTGGATTCGTAAAAGAATCGTCTATCTAATGGCATATAAATTTGACACTTTCAAATTTCATAAGGTATTTTTCAGTTAATTTCTTTTAAACATAACACTTGAATTTCTTTTGGATATTTTTAAAGGGGTTGAATAAAAAATAAATAAAATAAAATATACGCAATGAGAAAATTTCAAAAAAGACCATTATCTTCATTCATGGGTCCTCTTCAAAAGGGTATTCTTGGTTTTCAATTTATTTAAATATTTGAAGAAAATATTACATGAACACGTGTCTCCAAAATACAATTGAAATATTTCTTTGCCAACTTCAAAAAATAATAAAAAGTATAATTTTGCATAAAAAATAAATTTTAAATAAGAAAAACTTAGTTCTCTCCATGTTATCATGCTAATCTCTCTCTCTCGGTCTCTCTCTCTCTTTCTCCTCTCTCTCTCTCTCTCTATATATATATAATATATATATATACTTACACTTTTTTATACTAAAATTTATGCTACATGAAAACACCATCTCTTAATTTTTGTGAATAATTTGCAAGGACAGTAATTGGCGTTTAGTGAAAATTTGGAAATTATATGACACTAATTTTATATATAGTATATATATATATATAATAGTATATATATATATATATATATATAGTAGATATATATATATAGGACAAAGCAACATAATTCTCCATATATTGTATTTTTACACCGAATCAAATTTCATAATTCTTATATGAATTTTGAGTGGTGCAATTTGATAAAAGAGGAAAAACATGAAATTTCATCGCAAATTTGGCCCAAAAGTGTAACCCATTTTCATGTTGTCACAATGGTCCATTCTTTGATGAAGTCATGAACTTGATGAGTCGATGGTGTCGTCGATCCATCCATCCATAAAAAATACTAACACATGGTGGTTCAATAGGTGCTAGGAGATTATCCACCTCCTTTGCCTTAACCAATCGACAATCTCATTTTAAGATTCCATTCACTTAGGACAGTTACTTGATTGGAGCCAATTCAACTACAACTTGACACATCGCAAAAAAAAATATCTTGCAACATTAAATGAAAGGAAGTTGAGACAGAGAAATAATTTAATGGTAAGGTCAACAGTCAACTTCCTCTAGCAATCCTTGTTTAAATATCTTGTCCATTCGACTGTGAGTTGGAGCTTTTCTCTTCTTTACTAGCTTAGATTGAGCTCCATTACCATTTTTTCTAAATGGATTCTCAAGAATGTAAGAGGATCATCATTTCTATTTGTCTGGCATGTTTCTACTGTTGAATTTTGTAGATATGGTTGTTCTTTATAAACATTGTTTTATCCCTTTAAATATATGTTATGGTAAATGGCTCTATCATGGCACTAACAAAAGTGTACCCATCACTCAAATAAAATCTTGATTTGACATGTGAATTTTCTTCTATATTATTTTAATACTTAAAGGTTGATATTGATGGTGAAGATCCCAATCATAGGTAATTATTTTAATGAATGTAGGTGTTTGTTGTATAATGCTTGTTTTTTCACACTAGGAACCATCTAGAGCCTCTTTGTTCATGTATTTTTGGTTTAAAGATGTATTGGACTAAGTCCTACTTTGGTTACATGCACTCTTATCTTATAGATAAATTATAACTTTTCATGTTTATGTATAAATGGTTTGGATTCAAATAGATTCACATGAATATCTGTTTTTTAATTTAAAAATTGAATATTATGTGTTTTTTGGTTGACTGGTTTTTTTTACTGGTACCTCATCCAACAATAATTGTGCTTTGAAGTTATAGACTTTCAGTATGGAGAGTTTTGAGATAAATATGTTCACTGGGTTACGACTCTGTTTGTATTATGCACAACTAAGGCTAATTCATTCTTAGAGCACTTGCATAGATGGAGTAGAAATATTGATATCCTAGCTGAACATTTTTGGGCTCACAATAAGTCTATAAACCTTTCTCCCTACATAATATTGCAATATGAGAAAAATTGATATTTCATTATATGAAAAGTGAGTAAAGGATTTTCGATTTAAATTTCTCGTAGAATACACGTACTTTTTCATTGTATTCAATGAGGCTTGGGGGAAGCCTGTCTGAAACAATATAGGGAAAGCTGATATTAGGGACCAAAATAGTAGCTGAATGTGGCATTGAAAAAAATATTTAATTTGATCTTTAGTGTTGGTACAACATAGAAGCTCTTGAAAACTTCAACTTGTTACTTGTCAACCAGTAGTGGCCCTATGGTAGAGATACTACTCATATCAATAGAAAGGGTAGCCTTATGCAGTGACTATCCACTCTCCTTCACATCTTCTCAGGGATGGAATGTTTGCAACTACTATAGGGTAATACGTACATTATCACATTAATTCCAAACTAATGTTTGTGAAGTCAAATTAATTTTAATGTTTACCTGTTTTTGGATGTATGACATAGTATCACTTTCCTAGGTTTCCAAAAGAAATCTTTTACATGTTTCAAAAAATTATTTTTTATGAAGCTTGCATTTCTTAAGTATTTATGTTAAACATAAATTCCTTCAATACTCAGACTTTTGTAACTAATATCTGAAGTATTGGATTGGATATAGCAGGAAGCTATACCTTTTGGAAGAGACATCAATAAATCCATGTTAGAATGTGAACAAGCCTACATAGAAATATATACGAATCTAGACTGTAGATAATCATGAAAAATGGTTCCTGTGTTTCGTTCCTTATTTGGTGAAAATATATTCATAAAGATTATCATGAAAATTATTCTTCAACTTCACGATATTGATTTGTAGATAGATCATATTGAAACAAGGATTTCAACAAACCATATATATTCTTTTTTATATTCACGATAAGGTATATGTTTTACTCACTGTTTTATTTTTCTCACTATGCTTGACCAGGTGAAACTTGCTTTATGCTTAAATCAAGAAGCAAGCATATTCTAACGTTTTCACACAATAATTTTTATAAGGATAACAAAAAAGAATGAGGGGGGAATATTATATATCTAGATGATTATAGTGTACATAATGTGTATTTCTCTTCACATTTTTATTGTAATGCAATGTATATGGCATAGTTCTACTCACAAATGTGCTCGAACATATCACTAAATTGTGGTTATGGTGGTCATTGTTCTTTGAATGGAACAACATGCCTATTTCTCACCCAAATATTGTACATACATCTAATTATTAATCATACATATAGTAATTTTTAGAAAGACACCCAAAAATATTATACATATATTTGATCCTACTATACATAATCTACATTTTTTTCCTTTTTTTATGATGCAATGTATATTTCTTTGTTATACTTATAAATTTCTCTAACATATAATTGAACTATTTTTATGCTCCTCATGGTCCTTTGAATGGAACAAAATGGATTTAATTCCCACCAATGGTCTCTATCTCCCTGAATTTCTCTTTGATTACCTCTATTTCCTCTGTTATTATCTTTGAGTTAGAATGTGTTGCTTTAAATCTTCTTCCAATTATGTTTCCACATCCACACTTTTGCTAGTTCTCCAAAGACAATTTTCTGCGTCCACACTTTTTCTAGTGTCTCAAAAGAAAATCTACTCTAGTATTCTAGAAACTATGTCCATTTACTTCTATTATATCATCATATTTTCATTGAAAGCCACCGTTATTGATGTCCAAGATATGTTTGAGAATTAGATGATATCTGTGTGATACCCTATGTGAAACCAATGATGGTAAACAACATCGAAACACAAGGAACCTAATGACATGAAAACTAGTGATATTATGTGGTGTAACAAATAAATCATTGTCTCTATAAGCATTGTTGGTACGCGTGACATAGCATCAGATGGATTGGTTATAACAAAACTCGCTGATATGAGTCATCACTTTACTTTTTTTTAAAGAGATACCTTGTTTACTATGGAGTTACTGCTTCTCTCTATAGTCATGAAATTAACGAGACCCTTCCTAAACTCAGGGGTTACTTAAGATGTACTTTCACATCTGCTACTTAAAAGACTTACCTAGACACACAACACCATATTTACTATTTAAGTGGGATGAAATACTAAGAGGACAAGCCCTTTATTTAAAATTGATGTATTATTTTTGTTGAGAGATTCTCTCTAGTTGAGTATGCTAGATATGTAATGTACACTACAAGGAAAGACCTTCTAGCAGAGTTTTTTTCAAAAGGCCATATAGAAATAGCCCAAAAATATGTTTGTAGCGAAGGTGGACAAGAAGATATTTTAGTGAATGTTCTTTGGACAGTGCGTCTAAAATATACAAACACATGAGTACCTTACTATCCATAAAATCATCGATGTTGCATATAACCTAATGCACGAAGGAAAAATTATTTTTATATAAAAAGAAGAAAACAGTGCGCTAAATAACACCATGCATCAATGATTGAATAGTCAATAGAACCAGTGTTCTTCATATAGTAAAATTTTCCGATGTATACCACTAAGGAGCATCACTGTAGTTTTAAATTTCATAAAAATATAGTGCTATTTAGCAATGATGCTCCAATGTGGTAAAATTATCAAAATTCCCCATGGAATCTTCTAAAGTTCACCGTTATGCATTTTTTAACTTCTAAGAAATGAGCGGTGCTAAAGTAAAATAAATCATCGGTGCAGTACTTGTATAGAAACACCCTGGGTGTCTCGAGAAAAGAAACGTGATATTTTTAATTAAAAAATTGCAATGATCTTCGATATACCCAGCACTGGTGTGGTTTGAGAAACACACCTGAGGAGGGTTAAATAAAAAAAAAACTTCCTAGCTGTTATTTTTATTTTTACCATCTATAGTGCTAGAGAGATTAAAGAACTAATACCACTCTTTCCACATGCAAGTGCCCTGATGTCATTTCTTTTCTTGCTCAACATCTTTTCATACTATGCTCACTGTCCAAGTTTCCAATCTTTTGAAACCGTGCTAAAATTTGGTTTTATCCATTACATGTTCATAATGCCTCCACGACAACCAAATGTCTACGTAATTTCTATGTTTATTTCCAATTTAGTTTTTTAGTGGATTAGAATTTCAAATTAGGTTAAATTTTCCACTGTTTAAAAAAAAAATACCGCATGGTGCATTCGATATATTAAGCTTGCACCAATAGCGGTGTGCCTTGTAAATGTACATAGTGCACTAGGTTTTAGTGTGTGAGCATAACACACCATAGTTGTTGCAGTGCATTTCGTAAATGAAAACACATTGGGGAAGATACGATAGATGGTATGTCAATGTGTCACACCTAGTTCATTTATATTAACTAAATGCACCAAAAAAATAATATTTAAAATATAGTTATAACTTGATGCGTTCAATAACTTAAACATTCTGTATCAGTGTGAAAAGGTTATACATGTGCATGGTGCACAAGTGTGGCACAACCTATCAATATTTAAAGATGTGAACCAACACTAGTGTGGAATACTTATGTGTGTGCCAATATTGATGTAGTTATAGTTGAAAACGCACCGAGATCAGTGCATGGCTTTGTTTTGAGCACACCTATTATTTTATTTTTAATTGAAAGTTATATTTATATATTTATAAATACATGTTTCATTTCATAATAAAAAAATTGTACCTTATGTATGAGGCTGATGTATTTTAAATATAAATCATAGAGTAGAGACATTAGCAGAGGGTGAAACAGCAGGAGGAGGAGCAATAGGTAGACCCTACAATATGGTCTTAACATGGTAGGCCAGAGAGCGGGAGAGGGATTTATACCCTTTCCCTAATACTATAGCGACCCAAG
>APFE030807531.1:0-38861 GCA_000404065.3 Pinus taeda
CCAACCAGCTTAAACTTCATTTATTGTTTAAAGAGTTAGCCATCTTTTCTTGCCCTTAATGCATATCAAAAATTTGTGAGAGAGCCCTCTCTGACTAAGGAGGCTAAACCTTAGTCTAAAGCCTGGTCTGAAACAGTTTCATGAGATCTTATTAAGTAGCAGCCCTTAGTACTGATTTTATGATAACACCTCCAATGGTGGAAGCTCTTCCAGTTGGGTGCAATCAAATAAGCACAGCTGCTCCATTCGTTCAACATCACAAATACAATTGGGAAAACTTATCCCTTGATAACTGAAGAGACCAAATGTCTGCAGGTTCTTCATGTTTTGCATGTTTGAGGGAAGGTCCTCCATTACCTCTACCACATGTTCTTTCTCAAATGACAGTACCAAATGCTTCATCTGCAACAAGTTCCCATTGGACCCACTTTTATTCCTGACCTTTTTCTGTCTACTGCCTTTCCTGCTTTGACACTTATACGGAGGTTCATCAAATTTGGAAAATTTGTAAAATCCTTCAAACTGCACATACCACTCTCACCTTCATCCATGCCCAGCACAGCCTTTACCATTACCAAGAAAAAGCCTAGCTTGTTCAATGACGTAAGTTGAGAGATCCCACGTGGAATCCCCGCTAAGCTATCACAAACATTTAGATCTAAATTCTTGACATTTTTCAGTTCTCCAATTGTACATGGAAATGATTTTTAGCTCTCAACAGTGTCGAAGATGAAAAAGTTGCAATTGAGAAATATTACATACCTCAGCGGGCAGAGTACTAATGTTGATGCGACTCAACCCCAGAAACTCAAGTTGTTTGAGTTGCCACATCGACTTTGGCAATGATGTTATATTGGTGTAGCTAAGATCCAAAACCCTTATAGAGGGGAGATTGAGTAAGAAGCCATTTGGAACTTCTCTCAAACCCTCATTTTGGGCTAAGTTCAAAGTTCCAAGTGTTGCTGGACATCTGAAATCTGTCGGCAGAAATGCAGTATCATTATAATAGCGAATTGTTATTCTCTTGCAATCGTCCATCACTTGTTCTGCAGGAAACCGGTCCAGCTTTTGACTTGTTCTAAATAAACATATCTCTTCCTTTTCACCAATATGGATCAACATATCATGAAGAATGTCGTGAATTTTTATCCACTCCTTTTGGCCAGGAAGCATCGACATGACAGTATCATTGCTAACATGCTCAAACAAGCAACGTTCTACTAAAAGCTTTACATACCTGCATCCTGTGTCTCCACTACTAACCAATCCTTCCCCTATCTACATCTCCACCAATTGCTCCACCTCAATGTCTGTGTCTTCGGCAAAGGCACCATAATATAGAAAACAGTTTTGTAAGTTACGATCGTTCAAACAATCACAACTCCATTTGAGTCACCCATAGAGATCTTGATCAATGCCATTGTACATCTTTAGAAAATCAGGATCTACATTTTTCATTTGAGTTAGAGCAAAACTCCAATCATCAACAGAAGTATCACCCCTCATTGCTGTTGTGACAACATTTATCGCCAGTCGTAAACCTTTACACTCTTCTACAATTTTTCTAGCAATATCCTCTACAATTTTTGTAGGAGCATGGCCTGCATTAAAGGCAACTCTATCAAACAATCGCCATCCTTCTTGTTAGTGCCTAAATCTACCTCAGGCTGAGAAAGGTAGGATCTAGGATAACACCAAACCATGCTTAACCTGGTAGCTAGCACTACCAAATCGGGAGAGGGCTCTCTCCTTGTCGATCTCAGCAAAAAACTTATCAATGAGGCTTGAGATGACTTGATGTGAAGACTAAGTTTATGCTAGGTATGTATTCAGAAGAGTTTAATTGAATTTTATGTCGTTTTTTTGGCTCAAATGTGAAAGACAAATTTGGGTCCGGGGAATGAGGCTCAGTTTTGTAGAGATCTCTATGGTGTGAGGTAGGCAAATGGTTTGGTACTTCAAATTGAGTGAGATGGAGAGCTTTTAGACTAGTGAGGAGTTGAAGAGGGAATGAAAGTCTCATGGATCCTCTTCAAACAGCTGAAAACATAAATAACTACACAAACCCTAGGTAGAACACTGCAAATCAATGAATTCTACCTTTATCCTTGTTTGATTTAGTTATGATGAAGCAAAGAGAGATGATGGCATACATAAAAACATATATAAACTTAGAATTACAGAAGGAAACACAATACCAAATCAAAATGCCACAAGAATCCCATAAAGTGCTACAAACCCTGGTCTATTCCTTAGCCAAACTGCTGAAATGAGTATACAATGAAGCTCTAAGCTTTCCCGAAAGTCCAACCTTTTCTAATGACTAAACAATTACAAGATATAGGCAACCAACAACTCATCCTAACCTCTAGGGGTAGAGCTCATAAGTTTAGGAGTTGTTCCAACAAATTCTAATTTTATGATTATAATTATAAGTTGCCATCTAGATGACCTTTAAAGAAACTTTCAAAACATAAACTAGTTTCCTTTGTGAATTGCAAAACTTGTGAATTGCTTACAAACTATATGTTGAAAATAAGAAAAATAGGGTTAATTATTACAATTTGATCATATGCATCAATTCCTTCGCTATTAAGAAGTATGAGATTGTACTCTGTTCCATCTAGAGCAGTCCTCTTCAGTGGAGCACTCCACATCCAAAGGCCCTTTGTATATGGTCGATGTGTAGATGCAACCTGAAAGCCACTGCTTCTTCCAAGAAGCTGTCAAAGATATGAACAGATATAGCATTGTGAGATTTTAACATGATAGGTTAGAATGAGCTAAAATGGTAGTGGTTTCATTTCAGTTTCCCTCATGTCATATACCTGCTGACTTGTTCAAACATCTTTTCAGTCATTCATAGTCCTTCCAGTTCATTTCATTTTTAACCAGCCCTAGGGTTTAGTTTCATTAGGTATTAGGGTTTGTCATCATGGTCATTCAAAATAAAGTGGTCAGCAGACACATGAGGTGGTTAATAACGATCAGAAAAGTAGAAAAATTGTTAATTTGTAAGCTTAATGAAGTTCTATATCTAACCTCAAAACTTGTTTTGAGGTAAAACAGAGCATTGGTATTTTTCATGTAAGTTGATGTAATTTTATGGTTTCTATACGTAATAAATGATCACATGTTGCTCCTGGTCACCTGATGACATTGTCAAGCACTTGCCACTACAAAAATCAAGTCATCTTGAGCACCAATCCGCCTTCAAAAGCAAAAGAGAACAAACCCTAATTTCCTCTCCCACTGAGCTAGGGTTGGCTATGGGATCAGAGATATCTGAGCAGAGGAGGCATAAGGGATATCAGAAGGTATGAGGCCATTTCATATCATCAAACATCAGATCTCCACCATTTGTCGAGAAGTCATTCTAAGGAACAAGCCATTCATCACACATAAGGGATGGTTTTTCTTCAAACTGTGCTTTTGAGCAAGAAAAGATGAATTTGGAAGAAGTGAGAGAGGTTTTGGCCCCTCAGTGACCCAATAATAAAATATTATTTCAGTTTTTACACAGCTATCATGGTTTTAGAGAAATGTCAAAAATACAGTTGCCTCAGGAGGGTTGTTGCACCTCTGGAGTGACCTTGGTAAATTCAAGATTTCTCCTAGCCTAGTTGGCCAAATGACTTGCTTGATGAGTAAAATGATAAGTAGACCCACATATATTTCCAATGAGCTATCATGAGCTCAATTTTGAGTTGAGGAAGACCTTCAAAAGTTGACTACAACAGGACTCTACATTTAGGCAGCCTCATTTTTCACATCTTGACCAGTCTTGGGAGATTGGACTTTTGATAGGGCAAATGAACTCCAAATTGGCAAACACAAGATGTTATGGAAAGTAGACTTGATAAGATTTTCAACAAGCTATAACACACCCAATTTGGACTTTGGGAAGGCCTTAAACTCGGGCCTACAAAAAGGCATTGCGCATTAAATTGGCGCTGCGCACCTATTGGGTTCTGCCAATGTAAAATTACACTGGCACTGCACACCTGTTGAAAACACCTCAAAATTGCTATAAAAACACCTCCAAAGATATTTAATGCTTGTTCCAAGTAATTTTACCATTCCTCTTTTCTAAGAAAGAAGTGTGCTTGATTTCTTGAGTGTGTTTGGCATCATTTCATCGCAAACCCTATTGGCATTGAAAATTTCTCTGACAGATAAAAACAGTTGCATGAAACATACCTAGGAAATTGAAATGAAAACAACAAGATTATGTGCACACATTTTATATCTTCTTCCAGCTAGCATATGTTGCCCCTAAATGGGGTGTTTTACTTATCTAGACTATCTATCCAGTAAAAGGATTATTTCTCCCTATGATTTACAACTCATTTACTTCTTTTCATTCACTAGTACTTTTGGTATATAGGATTTCAGACACTTCTGTACTATTTTTGTCCCTCTACAG
The DNA here is from genome assembly GCA_000404065.3 of Pinus taeda. Lineage (NCBI taxonomy): Eukaryota > Viridiplantae > Streptophyta > Pinopsida > Pinales > Pinaceae > Pinus > Pinus taeda. The sequence goes on from APFE030807531.1 coordinate 4,427, forward strand.
TCTGTATTTTTAAAGATTTTCTGCCATCACAGTCTATATTGATGTATTGGGCATTATCTGATTATCTATCTTAATACAATCAAGCTTTTTTCGTACTGAAAAAGAAAAAAGAAAAAAGAAAAAAAAAACTAGGGAACTGATTCATTCAGTTGCAAACTACCTTTTCATGGATGAATGTACCTCTATGAGTGAAAATTTAGCATAATTACATCAAAATCCATCAATTCACATTAAATTACATCATGATTTTGACAATTAGAAGGATAAAAGTCAAACTGTGAAGAAACTAAGCGAAAAAACGGAGTATTTTGGCCAAAATGATCAAAATTCCTCCAACGTGTCGTGTTGATTTCCCCATGCATAGTGCCTTTTTGAAGCTCCTTTTGGAGGCCTTTCCAGTGTCCAAATTTTCTCCAAGTGGAATTTGGCCTCCATTTGCTCCTCCAAAACTGAGTTATCCCAACACTGCTTCCTGTGTGTCCAAAAAGGGGCAGAAAGGTCATTTTTGAGGTGTTTTTGACCTTTTTTGAAGCTCAAAACCTGTCAAAATTTCTTGGCCATTTGTGGGCATGCATATTTTTCCATTACAAATCCAAAAATTCTGAGTTTCCTCAAAAGGAGGTCTCCATCAAAATCGCGCGCCAAGTGCCACGGTACATCAAGCAGAAAAACCTGTTTTTTAGGCCAAAATTTCCAAAATTGCAAAAAGTGTCACAAATTTCTTGAAATTTGGGCTAAGTGTCCTCCATTAAGTGTTGTGTTGGGTCAAGGAAGCCTCAGCCAAGATCTAAAGTCTATATTTCTCTTTTCACTTCCTCTCTGCTTTCTTCAACTTGGCCTTCAAGTTCTTGATTCTTGCTTTGCACACTTTGTTTCTCGCCAAGTAGTCGTAGGCCATGTGCCTCAACATAGTTTTCTCTTTGTTGGCCTTCTCAAGAAACTTTTCCAAGTGGATATTTTCCCTCTCAAGCCAAGACTCGCGATCAGCATTGATTTCTTATTCAAGTCGTGTCGGCTTCACTTTCCTCCTCTTGGCAACTTGTCGATTTTCTCGTATGTTTTGCAGCTCCATAATGGTTTACTGATTCTCTAGCTATTTGTTTCTTTGCCCCGGATATTTGATTATCCACTTGGCTCTTTCTAGGTTGAGAGACAAACCATGAATGTCTGTTTGTTTCTCCTGAATGATCTCTTGGAGCTTTGAGCTTTGTGAGCCCAAATCGGTGTCATCATCCTGAATAAGAATGAAATCTATCTCCTTCTCTCCTGAAGGCCCCTCATCATGTAATGGTTGCTTTCCCTTGTCCTGTACCTGCTCTATTGATGGAGGAAGCGAGACCCCTTCCACCCTGGGTGGAGATAGTACTCGCTTTGCTACTGCAAACAACCTTCTAGTGCCCTTTTGGTAGGTGACAAACACTGGCACACTAGCGGTTTGTGTCGCATAAATCTCCTGCCAATGTGAAGGTCCTCCTATCTTATGAAAAGTTGTTGGGGGTACTTGAGGACCTGTGAAGACCTCATGTGAAATCAAATCCTCCCATGAGATGTTCTATAAACCAAGTTGATGCAAGACCACAATTTTGATTAGTGCAAAATAATATATGTTGTTATATTGCTGCTGAGGAGGCTTCTTATGCACTAAGGTGATCATATTCTCAATGTTTTGACAAATAAAATAGGGGAGATTCATCATTCTCACCCTAGTAAAGTGAATCAACAATCTGATATGATAGGCATACAAGCGAGAAAATTGGCCCTCACAGTTGAAATATTTAATTATGAGTTTCATCAAAGGAGCATATGCGTCTTTCAGATACCGAAATGGAAAAGCTCTACTAAGATGTCTCTGATAACCAACCTTAATGTAAGGCTCATAATGCTCTCTATCAATCTGCTGACTTTTATTCCACTACTCACCAACATTTGGATTGCCAGTGTCTTGATAAATAGTCTCCGGTGTCAAGGTGAATGTCACACCTGCTAGAGTGACTTGGCCATTATGAAGATGGAGCACAAACAACCTGACAAACTCATGATGGTACTTGACTCTCTCTACCATCTCACATAAATGATAACAAGATTGTGTTGAAAGCATGTGATAGTAAGAGGACAAACCTACAGCTCGGCAAGTGAAGTAAGCTCCTCTCGTATATGTTTACCACCCTTGTGAGGTATCCTTGGTGCATGCATTTCTCTAGAAGAATCACTTAGTGTCTCTTCATCTCAGTCATAGGAAGGGTCTGACTCCATGTTTGCCAATTTTTGAGTTTTCTTAGATGAGTATGAAGAGATTTATGGTGTCTTTAGGTTTTTTTTGTCAAGGATGAGAATGTATGAGGGACTGTTGAGGGAAAGTGTATGAGGGGTTTTGGGAATGTTGTTGATAGAATTTTGGGGAATAGAAGGGTTTAGGGAATAGTATTTAAGCCTTGGGGCAACAGTTAGGGTTTGGGAATTTTTAACTAGGGTTTGGGATAGTAGGACTAGGGATTTAGGATTAGTAATTTGGGGATATGGGATTTAGGGAATGGCTTGATGAAAATGTAATGAGAGGGATGGAATGAAAGAGTAAGGGAGTAAGAAATGGCTAAGAGTGAAATTGGCAGCAAAACATACAATTTGCAAACCCTATGCAACTGTTTTTGGCAAGAAATGCAAAGAGGTTGGGTTTTGATTTTTTCTCATTAAATCACCATAAATATCGAGAGAAACTCATTCACTGATCATGGAGGAATGTTTGACTTACTTGAACAACTGAGGATTGAGCAAATTTTGCAATTTGGGAGGTGGTTATGGATGAAATCGGCTTCCAAACCCTGTGCGCCACGCCACAAACCCAGTACGCTGTGCCACTTCAATGCACCATGCCTGTGTAATTTTTACATTAAAGAGTGTGGCCCAATGTGTTGCGCCAGATGGATGTGCCATGCCCATGACCTAATGCGTCGCGCCCCTGAAATTTGCCAAAGTTGTTGTGATTTTGTTCTTTGGCTTCAACACGACCTTTCTCTTGTTCACTCTTTCTCCTTTAGATACAAATGAAGTCTTTAAACTTGACAAATGGTTTATATACAAAGGATTTTAATTTTTCACTTATAAAAACCCACTTTGTAATGTTTGCCTTTGACTTGCTTTTAGAACTCTGTTTTTGGGCAATTAGCTTTATTTTTGCCTTTGATGAACCGAATGTTTTGACTTTTTGTTTGCCTTGCTGGTGATGGAGTTGTTGAAGCTTGGCAAGGTGACCAGGGTTTCCTCAGTCACTCAGCATGTGATTATGGAAATTATTGTTACTGGAACTTTATTTGACCTCCTCATGCACCTGCTGACCGTTATTGAGCATTTTGAAGACCTTATTGATGAAACCCTAGACCTAATGAGACCGAAAACCCTAAAAATTTCTTTTGCAGATTTAAAGACAAAAAATGACTGCAGATGATATAGATGAATGAAAATGAACTAGCAGGTAAAGGACATGAGGGAAAATGTACAATAAGCCACTACCGTCAGATGATCCATGATCCTAATGGAATGCAGCTAACCGAGTGAGACAAGTAACATGAAATGCAACAAGAGAATTTGATCACTGATGGAGGGATGAAGGTACCGACACTAACATTAGCTCCAATGGGGATGGTAGCTCCTTGGAGGTGCCAAGAACTATAGATATTTGGGAAAGAAAGCAGTGCCTTCGTCCATTGGGCTATGGAGTCAATAACTTCGATAAACTAAAATCAATATCTTGTCAACAAAACATCGAAACTCAAGACTCAAGACTCATAACTGAAATGAGTAAGACTAACTCAAACTGAAACAAGACACTTAAAAGCTGAAACTAGACACTCAAAACTGACGAAAACAAAAAATGACTCAAGACTTACTTAACTGAAACAAGTACATACAAATCTTTTTAATGGCATCAGACCATCGAGATTTGAGGGCTTCAAATCATGATGTCAACCACCTGCCTACTAATGAAATATGTACAATCATCTGAAGTGGGTCTTCCAATGTAACCAATCCAGCAGATGGCTACATACTGAAATTCTGCTCTCATTTTCCCTGAGCAGGCAGAATGATGTACATGTAGGCAACTCACAATAACAACTAAAACCAAGTCTTATGCTAACGAACCAGGAAACATTTATCTTCTCTAATGCTTGCAAAAGAATGCTGAAGGGATCTTGAAAATCCTGAAGCACTAGCTTGTCTTGAGATCCAGCAGCAAAAATACAAGTACTCCCTTCATTCTGATCTAAAAGAACCACTGGTTGTTGAGTGATAGGAAGGCATAGAGCATTATAAGCTTCTACCATTTGAGTGTTAGCTGTAAATTCCTTGAGCATGAGAAATTCTGGCATATTGTCTCTCTCGGGCTCATATTCCTCAATCTCATGGTCTAGGTCATTCTTAAACAGAAAACAATCTTCAAGATCATCAAACATGATAGCCTTATCATCTTCATGAAAGAAAATATTATTTGTTCGCTGATCTATAAATCTAATTTCGAGACTATCATCATTTTCAAAAGAGGAAGAAGTTTCACCAACACCTTCTTGACTATGTGCACACTGCAAATCTGTGTTAGCTTGGGCTATAACATGACCTTTCAGGAGTTGATCTATCTCATCTTCAGATAGAGGAAATAATGCTTTTTGCTTTATTTTGCTCAAGAAATTATTGTCTTCTTGAAATAACATGAAAAACCTGAATGGCAGTCCTTAATTCCCTGATCTTCTGAAATTTGAAAACATTGTTGATCATCTTCATATGACATGTCAACCAAATTATCATTTACCACTGAGTTATTGAAAGAAGATTTTTCACTTACTTGAACAAAGATCTCATCTTGATTTTCATAAAAGGACTGGATAACCTCCTTATGAAGGCTTTGTTCTAATGAAATGAGAACACTTGGGTCAATAACTCTGTCTTCTTCATTCCAGATGATCTCTACAGTAGAGCTCTCCTTCATGGGATTCAGAACAAGCTACTCTTGATCATCACAATATGAGTTTAGATCTGAAATAGCTAACTTGACTTTATCACATTCTGAGATTGAAACGTGACTTCCCTGCATCCTGTCTTCTTCTATGGACAGATTTGAAATAAAACCTTATCTTTCATCATTTTCCATTGTGCAAAGATCTTGATCCAGCTGCAAATTTTCCCACGCATCTTGATAAGTATCCTCTTTATGCTACTGAAATGGATTTTTATACAGGGCTTCCATGATCTCATCATCCTTGAATTCATCATCTTCATAACAAGACTTTCAATAAAACAATAAGGATGTCTGCAACAGTTCTGAACTAAATTTAAGGATGGATAAGATTCTTTATACCTTTCAAAGTACATGGTATGAAAATCCTTTAAACAGTAAATACAAGCAGGCGGTAAACTTTCATACCAAGATCAGGCTTCACCTTCTAGAGTGGCCATGAATATCTTCATCAAGCAGTCTTCAGGAAAATCAACCTTCAACTTGCGAATATGTATGTGAAATCTAACCAGATGTAAAGCAACATCATTCCTATTATCATCTTTAAACATAGGCAAATTCCTTTCCCAATCTACATTAGGAATTTTATTTGGGAATCCTGGAATGTGATCTCCGCTCATGTGAGCATATTGTTGAGCAAGAAAATCCATTTTGATAACAAGGAATTAACCAAGAAATTCTTCAGGCTACTGGTTCTTGAAGAGTGGAGTTGCCATAAAATTTCTGAACCTTGGGATTCTTCGACACTAGAGTCACAAGGTGAATGATTTCAGCCTTCCTATGTCTGATCATTGTCGACCATAAACAATCAGATCTAACTTTAATACATGTACTCGGGTGATTTGCAAGTCAGATGTTCAATTTATAAAACTATACCAGAGATTGACTGAAGAAGCTTTTATCTACTTGTGCACTCGCAAAGCAATGTGCAGTTCAAAGGCTTCCTGGCATAACTTCAGGCTCCATCTGTAGTTTATAAAGCAAGAACACTAACAAAAAATAATCTTTTCTTCCCTAGTATGGTCACCACTATGTTAGTGCCTAAATCTACCTTAGGCTGAGAAAGGTAGGATCTAGGATAACATGAAACCACATTTAACTTGGTAGCTAGCCCTACCAGGTCGGGAGAGGGCTCTCTCCTTGTCGATCTCAGCAAAAACATTATCAATGAGGCTTGAGATGACTTAATGTGAAGACTGATTTTAGGCTAGGTATGTATTCAGAAGAGTTTAATTGAATTTTATGTCATTTTGTTGGCTCAAATGTGAAAGGCAAATTTGGGTCTGGGGAATGAGGCTCAATTTTGCAGAGATCTCTATGGGGAAAGGTACGCAAATGGTTTGGTACTTAAAATTGAGTGAGATGGAGATCTTTTAGACTGGTGAGGAGTTGAAGAGGGCATGAAAGTGTCAGGGATCCTCTTCAAATAGCTGAAAACATAAATAACTAAACAAACCCTAGGTAGAGCACTGCAAATCAATGAATTCTACCTTTATCCTTGTTTGATTTAGTTAAGATAAAGTAAAGACAGATGATGGCATACATAAAACACATATAAAATTAAAATTGTAGAAGGAAACACAATACCAAATCAAGATGCCACAAGAATCCCATAAAGCACTGCAAACCCTGGTATATTCCTTAGCTAAAATGTTGAAATGAGCATACAATGAAGCTCCAAGCTTTCCCAAAAGTCCAACCTTTACTAATGACTGAAAAATTACAAGATATAGGCAACCAACAACTCATCCTAGCCTTTACGGGTTAAGCTCATAAGTTTAGGAGCTGTTCCAACAAATTCTAAATTGAGAATTAAAAAGTAGGCAGTGGAACAGCTTGCCTCTAAAAACTAGGGAACTGATTCATTCAGTTGCAAACTATCTTTTCATGGATGAATCTACCTCTATGAGTGGAAATTTAGCATAATTACATCAAAATCAATCAATTCACATTAAATTACATCATGAGTTTGATTATTAGAAGGAGAAAAGTCAAACTGTGAAGAAACTAAGCGAAAAAACAGAGTATTTTGGCCAAAATGAGCAAAATTCCTCCAATGTGCCGCGCTGATTTCCCTATGTATAGCGCCTTTTGCAGCTGATTTTGGAGGCCTTCCTGGTGTCCAAATTTTCTCCAATTGGATTTGTTACAAAATTCTACCTATCTACTTTCTAGAACAAGTGGAATTTTTGAATTTGGCCTCCATTTGCCCCTCCAAAACTGAGTTCTCCCAACACTGCTTCGTGTGTGTCCAAAAAGGTGCAGAAAGGTCATTTTTGAGGTGGTTTTGACCTTTTTGGAAGCTCAAAACCTGTCACAATTTCTTGGCCATTTGTGGGAATGCATATTTTTCCATGAAAAATCCAAAAATCCAAAAATGCGTGGTGCATCAGGCAAAAAAACTTGTTTTTTAGGCAAAAAATTCCAAAATTGAAAAAAGTCTCCCAAATTTCTTGACATTTTGGCTAAGTGTCCTCCATTAAGTGCTATGTTGAGCGAATTAAGCCTCAGCCAAGATCTAAAGTCTATCTTGCTCTTTTCGCTTCCTCTATGCTTTCTTCAACTTGGCCTTAAAGTTCCTGATTCTTGCTTTGCACACTTTGTTTCTCGCCAAGTAGAAGTAGGCCATGTGCCTCAACATAGTTTTCTCTCTATTGGCCTTCTCAAGCAACTTTTCCAAGTGGATATTTGCCCTCTCAAGCCAAGACTCACGATCAGCATTGATTTCTTATTCAAGTGGTGTTAGCTTCACTTTCCTCCTCTTGGAAGCTTGTCGGTTTTCTCGTATGCTTTGCAGCTCCATAATGGTTTGCTGATCCTGTAGCTGTTTGTTTCTTTGCTCCAGATATTTGATTATCCACTTGGCTCTTTCTAGGTTAAGAGACAAATCATTAATTTCCGCTTGTTGCTCTTGAATGATCTCCTAGAGCTTTGAGCTTTGTGAGCCCAAATCGGTGTCATCATCTAAATAAGAATGAAATCTGTCTCCTACCCTCCTCAAGGCCCCTCATCATGTAATGGCCACTTTCCCTTGTCTTGCACCTGCTCTGCTGATGGAGGAAGTGAAACCCCTTCCACCCCGAGTGGAGATAGTACTCGCTTTGCTGCTGCAAACAACCTTCTAGTGCCCTTTTGGTAGGTGACAAATACTAGCACACTAGCGGTTTGTGTCTCATGAATCTCCTGCCGATGTGAAGGTCCTCCTATCTCATGAAAAGCTGCTGGGGGTACTTGAGGACCTGTGAAGACCTCATGTGAAATGAAATCCTCCCATGAGATGTTCTGTAAACCAAGCTTATGCAAGACCACAATTTCGATTAGTGCAAACTGATATATGTTGTTATACTACTGTTGATGAGGCTTCCTGTGCACTAAGGTGGTCATCTTCTCAATGTTCTGACAAATAAAATAGGGGAGATTCATCATTCTCACCCTAGTAAAGTGCATCAAAAATCTGATATGATAGACATACAGGCGAGAAAACCGGCCCTCATAGCTGAAATATTTAATTATGAGTTTCATCAAGGGAGCATATGTGTCTTTCAGATACTGGAATGGAAAATCTCTACTAATATGTCTCTGATAACTAGCCTTGATGTAAGCCTCATAATTCTCTCTAATAATATACTACCTTTTATTCCACTGCTCATCGACAATTGGAGTGCCAGTTGCTTGAGAAATAGTCTCCGGTGTCAAGGTGAATGTCACACCTGCTAGAGTGACTTGGCCACTATGAAGATGGAGCACAAACAACCTGGCCAACTCATGATGGTACTTGACTCTCTCTACCATCTCACAGAAATGATAAGAAGATTGGTGTTGAAAGCATGTGACAGCAAGAGAACAGGCCTGCAACTTGGCAAGTGAAGTAGGCTCCTCTCGTATATGTTTACCACCCTTATGAGGTCTCCTTGGTGCATGCATTTCTCTAGAAGAATCACTGAGTGTCTCCTTGTCTCAGTCATAGGAAGGGTCTGACTCCATGTTTGCCAATGTTTGAGTTTTCTTAGATGAGTATGAAGATATTTATGGTGTCTTTAGGTTTTTCCTGTCAAGGATGAGAATGTATGAGGGCCTATGGAGAGAAAGTGTATGAGGGGTTTTGGGAATGTTGTTGATAGGATTTTGGGGAATAGAAGGGTTTAGGGAATAGTATTTAAGCCTTGGGGCAACAATTAGGGTTTGGGAATTTTTAACTAGGGTTTGGAACAGTAGGACTAGGGATTTAGGATTAGTAATTTGGGAATATGGGATTTAGGGAATGGGTTGATGATAATGTAATGAGAGGGAGGGAATGAAATAATAAGGGAGTAAGAAATGGCTAGGAGTGAAATTGGCAGCAAAACATACAATTTGCAAACCCTATGCAATTGTTTTTGGCAAGAAATGCAAAGAGGTTGGGTTTTGATTTTTTCTCATTAAATCACCATAAACATCAAGAGAAACTCATTCACTGATCATGGAGGAATGTTTGACTTATTTGAACAACTGAGGATTGAGCAAATTTTGCAATTTGGGAGGTGGTTGTGGATGAAATCGGCTTCAAAACCCTGTGTGTCGTGCCACAAACCCAGTGCGCTACGCCACTTCAATGCGCCACACCTGTGTAATTTTTACACTGAAGAGTGTGGCCCAATGCGCCACACCAGATGGATGCGCTGCGCCCCTAAAATTTTCCAAAGTTGCTGTGATTTTGTTCTTTGGCTTCAACACAACCTTTCTCTTGTTCACTCTTTCTCCTTTAGATGCAAATGAAGTTTTTAAACATGACAAATGGTTTATATACAAAGGATTTTAATTTTTCACTTATAAAAACCCACTTTGTAATCTATGCCTTTGACTTACTTTTAGAACTCTGTTTTTGGGTAGTTTGCTTTATTTTTTCCTTTGATGAATTGAATGCTTTGACTTTTTGTTTGCCTTGTAGGTGATGGAGTTTCTAAAGCTTGGCAAGGTGACCAGGGTTGCCTCTGAAGTTATTACATATGGAAAAACTAAAATTACATCCAATTTATACATAAAAAAATATAAAAAACTATATTTTACCTCAAAACAGGGTTTTGAGGAAAAATCAGTCACTCAGCATGTGATTATGGAAATTATTGTTACTGGAACTTTATTTGATCTGCTCATGCGTTTGATGACTGTTATTGAGCATTTTGAAGACCTTATTGTTGAAACCCTAGACCTAATGACACCGAAAACCCTAAAAATGACTTTTGCAGATTTAAAGACAAAAAATGACTGCAGATGATCTAGATGAATGAAAATGGGCCAACAGGTAAAGGACATGAGGGAAAATGTACAATAAGCCACTACTGTCAGATGATCCATGATCCTAATGGAATGCAGTTGACCGAGTGAGACACCTAACATGCAATGCAACAAGAGAATTTGATCACTGATGGAGGGATGAAGATATCGACACTAACACTTCTTCCATGGATAGGGGTTTTATTTCTATGGAGTATTCATCATTTGCCCCCATTTTTCAGATCACTTCTTTGTTGTGGGTAGAGATTACCACTCTACTACCTTTATAATTGCCCAAGGGGATTCCTAGTTCTTCTTCCAGGTGGATTTGATTCCACACATCGTCCAGAATGAGCAGAAATTTCTTCTCCTTGAGATAATTAGAAAGCTCCCTCTTTCACATGTCAAGAACAACAAAACTTCTCTTAGAATTAGAACTGTCGATCCCCAGGTTTAAACTGATTTCTATCACAATAACACTCTGCAACTCCTGAATGTTAAACTTTTCTGAAATAGTTAACCAAATCACATTTTCAAACACATTACCTTTCTTGTGGTTGTTAAAGACCATTCTCAACAACACTGTCTTGCCAACGCCACCCATTCCAACGACGTCTATTACCTGAATTGATGATCTTCGCATCTTCAAGCCTTCTATTTAGCCACATCTTCGCTGCTTTTATCCCCAAGCCGACAAAGCCAGACTCCAGTACTAGCTAAAGTTATGTGCCTGCTTCCACTGGCTCGGAAAAAACAATCCCTAGAGTAGAACTTGTAGTTGAAATGGAATTTTCAAGATCATTGGGGTGCTCAATGATATTTAATTTGCATTCTCTAATTTTTTCACACAATCTGGGCTTGCAGAAGCGGCAACCTAAGCAACCTTTCCATTGTTGGGAGCACTGCATGACGCTCTCTACATCTTGCAGGGAAAGTCAGAGCCCTTCTAACCCATCCTTCAGAGGGGGAGAGATACTTCTTTTATGATGTTGAAATTGGTTGACCATGTCATCTAAGAAGACTCTGGCACTACTTAGCTTTCCTTGCAGAAACTGTGTGTTTCTATCCAAGTGAATAACATCATCTATGGGTTGGACTAGTAGAGAAATCACAACACTAACAACGCTACTTATGATGTTGGCTACTGCTCCAGTGCAAACGGCCTCCATGGCTTTTGCAACGACAAAGCACAACAGAGGGAAAAAGCATAAACAATATGGAAAATAGATTTTGCAAATAGAGAAAAAGCACAAGCAATATGAAAAAGCAATAGATATTTGCAGATGAAATAATATGTATGGAAGGCGAGGTGAATAGGTCTAGCAATGAATCCAATTAATATAGAGAGAGCAATAGTCATTTCTCCTAATTTTCTTTGGGCAAAGTGTGACGGAAGAAAGGAAAAGTGAGAATAAAACATCTAGACATGGACAAGGAAGAAAGGAAGCAATATGAGTGTGACCAAAGAAAAGAAAAAGTAGGAGAGTTGAAAACCATGAAGGCACATGAGTGTGACCGAAGAAAGAAAAGGGGAAGAATAATAAATAGGAAAGGCTAGCAATGAAAAGGAAAACAAACTTGCAAACATTGCAAAAATAGAACGAATATCGAAAATAAACTTGCAAAACATAGCAAAACAGAGAAAAATAAACTTGCAAACAGCGCAAAAGCAGAACGAATATCGAAAATAGAAGCAATATGAAGAAGCAATAGATATTTACAAAAAGAATAATATGAATGGAAGGCGAGGTAAATAGGCCCAGGAATAACCCAAGTAATATAGGGTGAGTAGTGGTCGTTTCTCTGTTTCTCTATTTCTGCAGAGTGTGAGGGGAAAAAAGAAAAAGTGAGAATAAAACATCTTGGCATCAGTAAGGAATGTAGAAGTATGAGTGTGATCGAGGAAAGAAAAAGCAAGAGAGTTGAAGGCATATGAGTGTGATGGATGGAGGCAAAGGAGGATAATAAAAAACAGGGAAGGCTAGAGAATAAAACCAAGAAAGCATGATTCAATCATTTCGCAATCACACAACTTCTCGTCCAAATTTCTTTTGGAATTTCAACCTCAAATTTTGTGCAGATTTGAATTGTACAAATACTATTTCATGAACAGTCTTAATAGGTAGAAATTGTGGTTTCATGAAAAACATTTGGTTCAAATATCTCATTAGAGTCACTAGGTAAATTCTCCTATTAAAAAGGACTTAAACCATTTCAATTATGCTAGTTTGACCATGACTTACATAACTAGATTCCAATGTATTATAAAAAATATAAAAAAAAATTGCATTTGCTTTAATTATCTTATGACATTTCAAAATGAATAAAGTATTCGGCAAAACAGATATTAAAAATGTCATTTAAACAATATATAATTGTAATTTAACTAACCATTATATCAAAGAGTTTGAAAATAAATATGATTGAAATATTTCTCGGCCAAAAATGGTTATTTCAAGGTGTATTTCAAGAACCAATAGATTAAAAGTTATGTAATCTAAGTACTGTAAAATAATAATTTAGCTAACTATTACATTTTTTAATAATTTCTATATTTCTCAAAATGAAATGTATTATTTATTATTTGATAATTTATTTTTTATATGGTAATTTGTTATTTTAGATGATGTAATATGTTATTTGATAGTATATATGACAATTTTATAATTGTATCATTCTAGAAATTGAAATTTAATATAAATTTTAAAATGAAAAACAATTAAATAAAGATTCAAAGATACAAAATAATTAAATACAACAAAAACTAAAAATATAGGCCATATTAAAATTTTTAGTTAAAAAAAATAATTTTCAAAATATTTAATATGAATTTGGGGAGACACTTAAGCCCATTGCACCTTCTTATTTTTGCTTTTAGTTGAAAACCTCTACTTGACAATAGACAAAATTCACCAAATCTACGATTTAAAGAAACTTGTATTGTTGGCTTGGAAAATCACTCAAACCATTTATAAATGGAATTTAAAGTACAAATCCATGTAAAACAAAAGTTGCATTACTATGCTTGCTTTTAGGCAAGTTATATTAAAATCAGTTTATAGTCAAAAAGCTTTGAACTCTCATCCTAAATTTTTGAAACAATTTATTAAATTTATTAAAACTTTTGGTTAAAAATTATCATATTAAAAATATTTTTTTCCAAATAAATTATTTATTTAAAAATATTTTAAATTCGAAACTTTATTTTTGTGATTATCTAGAATATTTAAAAAAACAATTTTTATTGAGTTAATTTATGTTGTAAATAAAAAATTAAATATATAAAATATTATTTGAACAAAAAAAATAGAAAATGGACATATGTAATCTAATTATAATATTGTGTTTCAACTTTTTATTACATGTACCAATCAAATTTTTAAAAAATTATTTTATATTAAAAAAATATTTTACATGGTACATGGTAACTCCTGCCACTTTCCAAACTCCTCCTGTCGCTGTCGTTGTCCCTTATCTATTATTTATATCGTACTATTTTTCAAGACTCCCTTTAATGCTCCACTACTAAATTGTAACTGCAAAGTTTTCATACAATTTACACACAAGAAGTTGTAAATTAATGATTATCTTTGTGTCTAATCTAATATTTTATATTTTGTTTATGTGAAAGGCCAACCCTCATTGCAATTGTTGGAAAAAACAATGGTTTGTTTTTAATTTTATTTTAAAAGTTATCACAACCACATGCACAATTAAAGCATAGTTATATTAAGATTTTATATACACTGTCATTAATTTGTCAAAGTACATATTATCATTATAGAATAAGACTTTAACTAATCAACATATAGAAAAAATAGATTTAAAAAAAAAAAATTAAATTAATTTTTTTTCCAATAAAATAAATATAAAATTAAATATGTTATTACTGTTAAAAGTGGATAGGATAAGGCAATGTCCTGGAAAAAAGGTTCCGAAACAGTTAAATATAACTGCATTGTAAACGGCGCAGAAGGCCCACAAATTAAAAATGGTGGAGGGCAATGTTGGTCACATTTATCAAACAAAACCTTTCAGAGATTGCCACATAAACACACACTTAAATATCTAGGCGATCGAAATTTTTTTAAAGTGGTAAAAGAGAGAGCTTGGCTTTGGCATTAAAGCATCACGAGGGAATAAGGTTTTCAATGCACTTTTTAAATCGTCATGAGTGATTGATTGATTTTGTATTTTAAAAGTTGTATGAATATTTTTTTAAACCAATATATATTAATAATAATTATTTTTAAATAATAATGGTGAAAGAGTTTTTTTTTTTATTTATTATTTTAATTGATGGTTTAGATTGATTTTAGAGGAATATATTTAGTATATATTTAGTCTAAATGTTTATCAAAGATTATAGTGGTGTTATCAGGTTGTATTGACTTTTAATTAATAAAATTAGATTCGTTTCAAGTGATTTCTTGCCCACCAATTTCTTAGGGATTTGAGATTATTGCAATTTTTAATAACTCCTCCATGATAAGTTTTAATTATTATTTTATAACATTTATTTATATATAAGAGAATTTTATTTAGCAAAATGGTCCATTACTTTTAATAAATTAACAAAAATAGATTCATGTCAAGTGGCTCCGCGCCCACCAAATTCCTATTTGAGATTATTCCAATTTTAATAAATTATTCCATGATAAGTTCCTCATTATTATTTACAACATTCATTTATATATAAGAAAATTTTATTTAGCAAAATGGTCCATTTTACAAATGATGTGTATTTTTTTTCTCTCAAGTAAAAGTTGACCCATAATTTTTTTTATACATGGTTAATGAGAAAAATGTGTGCATTGGTAAGGTAGTCTTCGTGTTGCACCAGTTTTTTTTTGTTATATTTATAAAGTCTTAAGCTATATCAACCACATTAATATTTTTAATGTGGTTGTGCTAGTATATATGTTTTTATATCGGATAAAATTATAAATGTTTTTTTTGTAAATTTAATAGGACCTTTCTATTAATTTTTTTGTCAAAAAGGAAGTAGGTTACATCCACATACATCCACATTTTAGATGATTAGGTGGCCTCAACCTGCCCCATGGGAAGCTATGTTTGTTGACCACTTAATGGCATGATAAGTCATCCAAAAGAAAAATATGATGAGTCTAGCAAGCCATGCTAAATAAGTCTAAGTGTCCTTATACTTCCTACTGTAAACATAACTGTAAACATTCTGAAAAGTATGAAACTGCTACGTACAGAAAACCAAAACAAGGGGTGCACCAACACAATATTCATCTTCAATTGAACCAACAGGACCAGGGTCCTTCGCACTGGAGCCTAGAATTTCAGTTTGACGAATACATGGAATATTTTGCTTGATGCAACTGATGTGGCCATTTTATTATTGCAGTTGGAATTGAATCTTATGAAACTCCTTACTATAATCCGAGTACCCATGAGAAGATGAAAGTGAATGTTGGGAGCTGCTCTAGAGATTTAGCCAGTAGGTTCTTCATCATCCAATATAAATGAATTGTTTGTATTGTGTGGATCTTCCTTGAAAATGACCGGGGTCTGGCACCAAAGACTGCCAATCTTGTAAATCAATTTCAAGAATATCCACTTTCTGGTTGAGCTCCTCTTCCCATTCTACAATGAGTTTCCTGATTGGGGCAGAGATAGTCAAATGGTATGCATGGGTCGCTTCTTTAATGATTCAGGAGGCTACCTTACGCCCACAGACTTTACCACCTAATGCATTGGGCTGACTGGTCACAGGAGATGTTTTCCTTTGTTTACCTCGGTCGTGAGATCCCGGAGTAGCCTTTCCTTTACCAGAGGCGGCACGAGCCATGTAGTTGAGGTACCTACAAGGTTTCTGATAGACTAGCTATAACCCTGGTAGCCGACCTAAACGAAGTTTATGCACAAGAGCAAGAAGCATCCAGGGGTTGCTCCAAAATAGGGCACCTGCCAATGTAGCCATATAAGAGGATGAGAATAGAAATATAAACCAATTCAATTGCTTGTTGTCGGTAGGCGACCAACAAGAAACAAAGGCCCCTAACCACACATTAATCTAACTTTGTCCGATATGTCTGGGGCTGTAAATATAAACATAATATTTCAAATACCAAAACCTTGAAGGTTCTAGACCTAACCCACTTATATTCATACCATAAAGCAATCCCTTGCGGTAGGGGTAGAAACAGTAATAGAACCTAGAGTGGCCCATAAACCGAACCCAACACAGACCCATGTGTGACAATAAGATTTGATAAACCATTGACATGGGAGCACAATAAACAAGAGACTCCTCACACAATTTTGTAACAACCATAGGGAATTAATTCCATATAGGTCTCCTTCCACACCCACCAATTTAAAACATAACCATTCACCCTAAAGACTAGCATATAGAGATAGCGAGCCATAGGAGCAGGGATACAGGAATTGGGATTGAAAACATACCCGTGAAAAGAGACTTGAACCAACAGAGAATGAACCAGAGCCCGATGAAGATTCACGATGGACTCCTTCCCCAAGATGATGAGTATCTCAGACTAGATTCAAATCAAACAGAACTCATAGACATGAAACTTACCAAACTTACCGAGGAAAAAAATGAAATCCAACACCTTGATAATACCTCTTCCACCTTTGGGGATGGAATTAATTAGCTCCATGCACAAAACCACCTCTCCATGTGCTTCATGCATGTGGAGGGTGGTACACGAGGGATTCACTCAACGAACCTTTGACATAGCACGTGCATTCGTGACATACTAAACAATACCCTTAATTTGACTACATATTGGAAAATGCCTCTAAAAGTCACATTATTTAACCCCCTACCAATATGAACCGAATACACCTTCCAATTAAAAATCCCCCTACTTCCACTAGATATTGTAGGTATCCATTTTTTCATTAACATTTTTTATGCCCCTTTATATTTTTCCATTAACTTTGAGCTCCATCCTTTATACCTACTAATATAAAAACCCTTTACCCCCTATTATATGCTCAATATATTATGTCATTTTTTCTTCAAAATATATCCCCCAATATGAATGCACGTGGTATTTCTCCCCTAGTGAATCCCCGTGGGGTGGTAAAAGATCACCTTCTAGTGAATCCCCGTGGGGTGGTAAAAGATCACCTTGGGATTTTCATATTGAATGATAGGCAAAAACAAGTCTCATACGAGCTAGCTCACACCCCAATCGAGGAATAAAATTATAAATATTAAATATTAAATATTTATAATTTAATTGTAATATTGATATTTGAAATTGTTAAATTGTTAAATCTATTTTTATATAGAAATATAATTTTGTTCAATTTAAAATTATAAATCTAAAACCACCTCATGATCCTAGTCTAAACACATTAGCTTGCAAGTTTGAAACATGATAGAGGAGAAATTTTATTACAACGCCTACAACATGCATATTGATGATGCCACACATTGGCAATATCACTCAACCATGATGATGTCACACACTTAATTCAATAATGCGTCAATAATCACTCTTGGTTTATTGAGGTTAGTGGGTAATATGTTTAGTTACTAAAGGGATTTTAAGTTAATGGTTTATTATGGAAATATGGTCAATTATTGTTAATGTAACAAAATATTATCAAAGTGATCAATATAATCAAGATGGTCAATATGGTTAACTATGATCAAGAGTTAATGTCTAGTGCGTTAGTTGAATTATGATGACTTATATTTATTGATACCTAATATTTATCAATATGAATTTAGTGGGTTAAGAGGTTAATAGATTAAAGATAGGATGTTAATAGGTGGTCAATATCGCCTACCATTGTTAATATATCATGTTGGTCAATAGTTTTAAGTGGTTATAGTGTATTTTAAGGTAATGTGTCTAAGATCATAGGTTTTTTAAGAGTTGATTGTGACCAAGATCATAAGGGTTAAGAAGTATAAAGTTATCGTGGTTAGAGTTATAATGAGTCTAGGGTCATAATGGTTAGATGTCTTGTCATATGAATAGGTTTATGTGTTTGGGAGTTAGTGTATTAAAATGATGAAATTATTAAGGGCCATAAAGGCTAGGGGGTATAGTGGAGAAAATATTAAAATAAATTGGGTTATAACATTAATAATACATGATAGTCTCCTTGTGGGACAACCAAGTGGTTGGCACAATGGGATGTTATCCCCTCCACACGATTTCAAATCCCACAAAGGGACAACTTTGGCCCATTGTGATAAGGCATAAGGAGTAGGCTCCGTCACCATTGTAGAGTCTTAGCTCTTGCTAAATCACAAATTCCTAGTATATCTAGCTTAAAGGCTATTGGATAAACTCTTGGTGTTATAATGGCAACCACTAGGTTTGATCTTGGGTTTTGCACATATTACTCCAACAAATTAATGATTCACCACGGTAAAAACAACAACATTAATAATACATAATAAATCTCGGCTGCGGGTGATAATTAATTGGGAAGGTACATAGGCGGGCTTCCCACTGGGCAAGTGGCAGCCCAGTCCCGCCATCTGTCCAATGCATTTAAGGGCTAGCCACCCCCGTCAAGTAAGCATGAAGGCAAGCAGTAATATCAGCATTAATCCAACTGCCCACAGCAACTGCCCTCACTCGAATCCACTTCCTTCAACATTCGGGTTGCAGGTGAATTGCGTTGGTTCGCACATGGACGGGGTAGTCGCCGCGCAGTATAATTACTGCGAGCTAGTGCTGGTAATTCACTTTCTCCATCACATTTTGTATGCTGTTTGGCTCTGGCGATTTTGTTGGTGTGGCTTGCTATTGGTTCCTGGGTTCTGGAGGAGATCTCGGAGGTTCAGACCTCGGCCCTCGTCTCTGAAGGCCTTGGTCTCATCCTCTAAGTGTCTGGTCCATATTGTATGTCAATTTCATGCGCCTAAGCTTTGGTTTGGTCGGTTTTGGGTGTTCTCTCTGGTAAATTTCATGTTTGTGGCACCCCTGAGTGTTTTCGCTATTGGGTATCTCCTGCCCTATGTGCCTTTGCTAGTTTCCACGCCTTTGGGCCTCAATTCTTGGTTCCCCGCGCCGTCTCTGTGCAGCCACAGTTCTCTATGTCATTTTCGCTCCAGTTTCTTTGTCCTCTTCATTTTAGTATGCCGCGAGAACGGCTTCGCCTCAGTAGCCGCAGAGACGAGTCTCGGGGAGGCGCAAGAGGCAGAGCCAATCCTCAGCGCTCCTCTCACTCCACGGAATCTTCCTCAGATGGAATTGATTCACGGGGTGCAAGGTGAGGCTGTGGGAGAGGAAGGGGGCATGCACATGCTGATGTCTGTGAGCACAGCTCGCATCCCTCTACTCGGTTTCACTTCCCTTGTTTATTGGACAATGCAACATACTATGTCTCGGTGCGAATTGAGAAATCCGACCATGCAGTTCCACCAGAAGTCTCTATGGAACAAAGGCCTCCTTCTCCAATCCTGTGTCAAAGAGCTCAGCCTGCGGAAACCTCGGGTGCGGTGGCGGTGGCGGGTCCAAGTGAGCCGACAAAAGATGATGCGCCTTACACGGATTCAAGCGCGTCGGATCAATATGGGTGCAGGATTGTGGAAGAGCAGCCCTCCACTTCTGTGGATGCTTAAGCCGATCTCCAGGGTGCTCTGGTGGTGGTTCTGGTGTCTCCATGGAGTATGTCTGATATTTCTTGTTCTCTGCCTTTTCAGTGGGATTTTTTCTGTAAAGTTGAAGCTATTCTCAGCTCTTTTTGGGTCGCACGCGGTTTTCAAACGTGCCTATGTATGCTATTTTAATGTCATCTGCTACACTGTTGGGATAAAGTCGGGGTCTGTTAGCAATGTATGGGTCATTGGGTCCGTCTCTCAGCTGGTTATGGTTTTTTGGCAGTCTGTTGGTTCTCCAGTTCTGGTCTGGGACAAATGTCGGTCTTCTGGTTATCAAGGTCAGATGTCTAGTTGTGCTAAATCCATCTCAGCATGGTGAATTTTGAGGCAAGCCTTGTTGTAATCCTTTTGTTACCTTTTGTATAATAATAGAAGTAGCCTAATTTACAAAAAAAAAAAAAAACATAATAAATAATATAAACCATGGCATTAGGGGAAAATACATTGGTAAGGGATTTGAATCTTTATAGGGGGAATGTCAATGTCGCTACTTTATTAGTTAACAAAGCCCCAAACATTAAACTTTATAAATAATATCATCATTATTATCATTGTTACTACTACATATTATTATTTAGAATGATATTTATTTATTTATTATTATTTATTTGTTTTAATATTATTAGTTTGGACGTTATATCTGGAATACAACATAAGAATCAATAACTTCTTCAAATTGTGCAGTACTTTTTCCACTAGTGGTTGCCTTTAGGGCTTTAGAGGGTGATAATATTTTGTTTCTTATTGTAAGTTGTTAGCATAGGCTTAACCGATGCCCACCTTGGGATGTAATCACTTCTTCCTATGGAGAGGGACATTAAAGAGCTTTGGAGAGATTCAAAATCTTTTAATAATGTTACAGAGCTTGTAGATGGGCTTGAGTTCATAGACATTTCCCTTAGCTTTTTGTGCACAAACAATATGGATGATAATTTGGTAATGCCCAAGCCAAAGAGTTAAGAGGAGTCGAATCATGATGAAAAATAGGATATTTTTGTTACTTCTTTGTTGCCACTCATGATTTTGTGATTTCATGTCACAAATTGGGGTGTCAAGGGTGTTCTTGAGGTTTTAAGGAGGAGAGGGAGATTTGTGTTGTTGATGGGTTGGTGATACTTAAGTCTTTGATGTTCATAGGAAATGAAGATACATATACTAATTTTCACCAATGATGATGATGATGGGGAGGAAGAGGAGTATTTTAACATGGCGTTAATTGTGATGGAATAATGAATCATTTTTCAAATATTAAGTAATTAAAGTTGATGTTTTTAGTGAGACATTTATGGAGAAAATAGTGGAATGACAGACGAGATATTTGAGGATGATTGTTGAGAGAATTATGGAGTGATTTGTGGAGATAAAAAATCCTGACACATCTCCTCATGTATAAATATATGTCCATGTTAATGAAATTTGATTGAGTTGGTGTGTGAGAGTTGTGTACATTAGTGTTTAATATTTTATGCTCTGTAATTTATTTTTTATTGTGTTGTGATTTCTTTCAAATTGAAATATATGATGTCATTATAAAGGTTTCACATGTGTGTAAGTTCAAATAATAACATGAATTATTCCTTCTCATTCTTAGCTTATTGTCAGGTTATAGAGCTAATATCATAGTAGTAGAAGTAGAGACACCAATGTGCATTGTTGCTACTATGGAACACTCCACCAATGCTCCTCCTTTTCCTCTAGTTATTACAACTACTACTCCCCATGGAAAAGAGGATGGAGTGGATAAAGGTGGCTAGTATTGATCATCTAACATTGTGGGAAATATCAACTTTGTCAATGGAATTTGATGACTATAGAAGGCCATAGGTTGTGATGAAGGTTATTGTCTTTATGTCTTGCATCTATTTCCCTTTAAGAGGAACTCATTAGAAAATCCATAGGATTCATGGATGAAATTTCTGAATCCTTACATATACATTACACACCACCCAACATTAAAAAAACAAAACAAAACAAATTCCAGCATATCAAAAACAAAGTCATAAATGTCTTCTTCTAATTCTATGCACATTGTGCATGTGCAACAACTAAAACATAAAACATCAATACCAATTATATTAGGCCATCATATTATCATCAAATATAATAAGAAGATATATACATCATTTGAGTTGAAGGAAATGAGTGAAGTTAAGGCATGATAGTTGAAGGAAATGAGTGAAGTTAAGGCATGATAAAATAGAGACACTATCATTTTATGAGATTATGTGGCCAAGCATCAATTAGAGAAAATAGATAGACAAAGCCCATGCGAAATCATTTTGTCTTAGGGTGTAGTTTTTTATATTTTTTACATAGTGGTTGGGTTACCTACTAAACTTTAGGAAATAGTTGTGATTGAAGTAATTGGGCACTAGTTCTCTAACAATCTTAAGAAACCATCACACAATAATCATGGAGTCAACATCCCCAACAAGAAAATTTGATTAGTGATGTCATTATTAGCAATCCCTCTACCATGGTATATAAGGGAAATGGTTAATGAAAACATCATATTCTACCTATTATACATTTTGGAGCCTTTCTAAGCATATTTTCCAATTGAATTTGCCTAAAATCTAGTAGGGATTTGTTGGATTCACAAGTTTGAGTTGTTAACTCTCCACAATCCCAATGCCCCGGGGGGGGGGGGGGGGGCGTTGAATCCATATATGAAGTAAAAAAAAAATGTTTTACACAACAAAAGGTCATGATTCGACCAAAAAATGTTTTTCATATTTTGGAAAAAACTCTAAAACATATAATAGTTAGATAATGCTCAATGACAACTACTAATTTATTAGGATCTAAGTAGGTAACACGATTAATATATTAAGGGATTTTAGGTTAGTTGATTAATGTGTCAATATGATTTATATGCCCAAATATGACCAAAGAAGTCAAGATAGTCAAGATAGTTAACCATAGTCAATATTGGTTAACCATGATCAAGGATTAATGTCTAGTTGTACTAGTTCAGTTATAATGCCTTATGTTGAGTGATAGTCAACACTAGTCAATATATGTCAATATGGGTTACTGGGTTGAGCAATTAGTGGATTAAGGTATTAAAGTTTAATGTGACAATGTAGTTAATAAAGTCAACCATGGTTAATAGATTCAATTGTTCAATAGTTGTTAGTGGTTATATTGTATTTCAATAGCAGTGCATTTAGTAGCATAGTGGTTTAAGTGGAGATTGTGTTAGAGGTCATAAGGAGGAGTATAATGTCATACTGGTTAGGGGTGATTCTATTAAGGATTATGAGGTATAACATGTGTGCACGTGTGTGTGTGTTTGAATAATAGTTAAGCATGACAATATTGACCATAGAACAATAGTTGATTAGGGTAGTGAGGGGATTTGACCTTTTATGGGGGATTGGTAATGTCATAACTTTAAAAACCAACAAGTACTCATTAACATTTTTTTACTCTTATCATTACTATTTATTATTATTACTATTATTTATTATCACTAATATTATTCTTATTTTTGTTATTGTTTTGGACATTATTTGGTACAAAGTATAAGGTCCACTAATATTTTCAAAAAATACACTACTCTTTCATACATAAAAATGTATATATAAACATTTTGAAAAATGTTTCTTGATATATTTTAATAAGTGTAATCATAGATATTTAAAAATATATTTTCATATAACCTATAATATTAAAAGTGGGGGCCGTTGTTGTAAAAGTGGTTTTTTTTAAGGGGTAGACCATTTTTAGAACTTAAATCATCTAAAATATTTTAGTTAGTGATATCACAAACTCTATTATAACTTTGAGACAACAATAAATAACTATTTTTGCATTGTAGACGTGGCCTCTATTAGAATTTGGCTTGAGGAATTGGTGATTTTTTAATAATGGAATGTACAAAACTAGATACCAAGAGCATATTCTTCATCTAATACATGATCTAGCGGATGATATGAAAAGTATTTGAAATGGTTTTCAGTTTCAAATCAAAGAATAACATATTTAATTTAAATATTAGTTATTTCACCACGTGTTTAGCAGATTGGAATGGAATCGATTAGGTTTCATTTGGTTTAGCATCCAACTCGATCACATATTACTCTACCACAAGTTTGGTTGAATTTTAATCATAGAAACTATTGAATGTGGATTTGAACGAGAGACTATTAATGTAAGGTTGGGTTTCCAAATTATTTGGATTACAGTTCTCACTATACATGCTGCAAAGACACTACGAAAGCCACTAAATTATACAATTCCATAATTTATGTAGATTTTAAGTGTTGCATCAAAGAAGTCTATGCATTAAGCTGATTAGCTTGAGAGAAAAATTGACTTGTTAAATATCTAAAGATTACAAAAGTACCTAAATTGGATCATAATCAAGATATGGTTGAACATGACTTTTGGCAATGCATTGTAGAGTATTATAATGATGTGCAAGAGGTGAGGGAATAATCAAGATGATGCAGGAGCATCTGGTCAACAAGGTAAAAACAGAGAGAAGGCAGACAAAGTTTCCAAAGAGGACTGGGAACATGGTTTGATGGATGGGCAGTAACACTGCCTTGGTTATTTTTTTCTTTTACTGTTGTTTTTATTTACTTATGTAATGTTTTCTTTAATTACCAGAAGCAGAGAAAAACAATAATGTGATAGCTTACTTTTAATTAGGAACAGTAACAAATTAGGAATAGTTTTATTCTTGCAAAATAGAAACTGAATGTGTCAGTTAACAGCCAACTAACCAACAGCAGTTATGTAATAAGAACTACCTTTGTAAATAGAACTATAAAAAGAGTGGAATGACCCATTGAGAGGGTTCCGACTCCGTGAAAGTAAACAAGAAGCAGAGATAATAAAGGATAAGATATTCTGAGCATTCACATAAAAATATACTGTGTTCAATTATGTGATAGTGCAGATACAATTCTTTTTAAAGCTAAGTTGTCAAGAAGAGCCGCTACAGGCGTTGCGAAAAGGAAACAATCATATACTGGCGAAATTTCCACAATAGTTATACACACCCGAACCCTAGGTATGCGATAAAATGCACAGTCATTATCATTCATGCAATTAACATTCCACATAATCACGATACATTGCTAGAAATTCCATCATATACTGTCCAAAACGACCGAGCGTCTCAAACTACAGGCATAGCCAAGAATATTTACAGTGGAAGAAATAAAAGTTTATAGCCAAGGTTCGGCATTGAAACAACGACCGAAGATCACGAAAGACAGACTTAACCCTAACAACCTAGGACTGCACACAGAACTGACCTCAAGGGCCTGAGAAGCCCAAAACAAACAACTAGCAAATAGTAAAAGAAAGAACTACCCGAGACTTGCAGATTGTTGAGGACTTGAGGTGGGCCACTGTGCACAGTCCTCCCTGCAAGGTAGCGAACAGAAATGTTAGATGGGTCGGCACACATATAGAAGAAACCAATATTAAAAAGGAACTTGAACACATAAACGAATACGAAGTAGGGTTTACCTGTACACGACGCCAACACCTCAAATCGAACCAGAAGGAATACCTGCCCACGAAGGAGCCGAAACGTAAATAACAGAAGGAGAAGCGAATAAATCATTCTGGAATAGATCACAGACTTACCAATATGGTTTGTGAAGTCGTCAACTGAAAGCGTTGTCACCAAACCACCAGGAGCAAAGCCACCAAGAAAATCGTTGCAGAAGAGCGCGAATATACCAAGTGGAATACAGTAGCAGACAGTAAGGAGGCAAACCCATACATTAGCAGACAACGAGGAGACAAACCCCAACCAACAAAGGCACCCATAAAAATTGCTCGAATACAAAGACCAACAAGAGTTTTGAGAAAAATAGCTAAGGACGAGCTGAGAACAATCACAGAAACCCTAGCTGCATAAAAGTATTTTCGAAACTTACCATCAAACTGAGCAGACGCCATTGAAACAACAAGGGCCGAACATAAACCAACAGCATTGTTGAAATCGTAACAGGGTATCGAACCAGTGAGCCAAGCCATTCAGAAAACCCACAGACAACCACAGAGGTCACTCAGTTGCAGAGCAGAGAAGTATCACAATACCCGGGACAGACAAAAGTGAAATGAGCGCGAAGGGTCGAGAACCAACTTAAAAACCCTCAACCCTAGCGAGGTTTTCGAGAGGCACAACTGTCGAACGGAGGCGGGACGGAAGTACCTCCCTTCATTAAAACAAATCCAAAGTACCGATTCCGCAGATTGCACATATAATTTAACAATAAATAAACACATCATAACCTTTGCCACAGTGAATACACGTTAACAGGTGGAGCGTTGGGATCATGTGGGCTGGCCCCATTAAGTGGTATCAGAGCAGTTTATATATATATATATATATATAGAGGAAGATGGCAGAGGTGCAAGCGCCAATACGATGACGTGGGAGAGGTGGACACCGAGGAGCAGATGAAGGATTGAGAGAGCAGGTTAGAGTTCTTACAGCTCATTTGGAAGCAGTGGAGGCGGGTAGACGAAGAGACCCGGAACTTGGAGATGACAGCGAGGAGGAAGCGGTAACTGCTACCGATGGGTCAAATGAAGAAGCTCCAGAATTGAGACTGCTGCGTTCAATTTTATCGGCCAACAACAAACCCAAAACAGAGATTTCTAATTACGATGGCAGTCTGTCTGCAGATGTCCTATTAGACTGGATAAGCGAACTAGATGAATATTTCAAAAATGAGGAAGTCAGGGAGGATAAAAGAGTCAAGTTCGCTGCTACTAAGTTAAAGGGACATGCCCTCTTGTGGTGGGACAATGTCCAAGCGGACAGAAAAAGGTTGAACAAATTGCCCATACGAAAATGGTCGAGAATGGTGGCAAAATTGAAAGGTAGATTTCTGCCGAAAGATTACCAGGTTGAACTATGTCGTCGAGTACAGAATTTGAGACAGAAGGGTATGACTATCAAAGAGTAAACAGAAGAGTTTTACCGAGTAAATCTACGTGCTGGTTATACGGATGAAACTCCAGAAAAGATAGCGAGGTATGTAAATGGCTTAAGGATGGAAATTCTAGATGAAATCAGTATTCTTTCTCCCCGAAGTATTGAAGAAGCCTTTTAGAGTGCTGTGAAGGCTAAAGAGAAAATCAATCGGAAACATAATAACAGGAGAGGGAGAGGGAATGGCAGAGGACGGGGACAGTCCTACGGTAGAGGAAGGACCGCAGCGAACAGCGAAGAAGGCAGCAGTTCTAAAACTTCAGGGACAGCAGAAAAAGGAGAAAGCACCAGAGGGGGTCAGTCATATCAGCGAGGACGAGGGAATGGCCGTGGAAGAGGGACTAGTGTCCAGTGCTACAGGTGCCATAAATGGGGGCATCGATCCTTTGAATGTCTAGAAGTTGAACAGACAGGTCAGAGAGGAACATTTATGATACATCCTAAAGAAGCTGAAGCACAACCACAGGAAGTGGAAAACATGGTGGAAACAGGAGAAGCGTTGATTTTAAATAAAGTGCTGCTAAAACCAACCAAGGAGGTGGCTGAACCAACACAGCGGAAAGCACTATTCCGGACAGTTTGTAAGTCGCATGGAAAATGTTGTAAAGTGATAATAGACAGCGGGAGTACGGATAACTTGGTTGCCAATGAGATGGTGGAAAAACTGGGGTTGAAAAGGCTGAAGCACCCCACACCTTACAAGGTGTCGTACAGAAAGGCCACCAGCTGTTAGTTGATGAACAATGCGAGGTAGAGTTTCACATTGGCAAGTATCATGACACGGTGGTCTGTGATATTATGCCAATGGACGTGTGCCATATACTGCTTGGAAGACCATGGCAGTATGATCGGAAGGTGACACACGATGGAAAGACCAATTGCTATAAATTTACGAAGGATGGGGTTAAACACACACTTGTACCCATCAAAGAAGAAGAAACAGCAGAATCAAGCGGAACAAAGGCACTGCTAATTGGAGGAAAACAGTTTGTGAAACAGGTAGAGGAAAATGAAGTTAATTTTGCAGTTGTGAGGAGGATGAAACCAGTGTTACTGAACTTGGAAAAATCAGAACTGCCTAAGGAAATACAGGAGCTATTGGAAGAATTCCAAGAGATTGCGGCTGACGAGTTACCTGATAAATTGCCTCCTAAGAGAAGTATCATCCATCACAAT
Organism: Pinus taeda; assembly: GCA_000404065.3. Lineage (NCBI taxonomy): Eukaryota > Viridiplantae > Streptophyta > Pinopsida > Pinales > Pinaceae > Pinus > Pinus taeda. Next base: position 32,456 of record APFE030807531.1, read on the forward strand.
ATTTTATACCAGGATCAAGCTTGCCAAATAAGGCAACGTACAGAATGAGTCCGAAGGACAATGAAGAAGTGCGCAAACAAGTACAGGAGTTGTTGGATAAGGGACTAATCAGAGAAAGCCTGAGCCCCTGTGCAGTACCAATAGTACTAGCACCCAAGAAAGGTGGAGAATGGCGAATGTGTATCGATTCGCGGGCTATAAACAAAATCACGATTCGATACAGGTTTCCTTTGCCTAGAATGGACGACATGATGGACTATCTTAGTGGGGCAGCTTATTTTACGAAAATAGATCTGAAGAGTGGGTACCATCAAATCAGGATTAGAGAGGGAGACGAATGGAAAACAACCTTCAAGACCAACGAAGGACTGTACGAATGGCTGGTCATGCCATTTGGGTTGAGTAACACTCCGAGTACTTTTATGAAACTGATGAATGAAATGTTAAAGGAATTTATTGGAAAATTTGTGATAGTCTATCTAGACGATATTTTAATTTTCAGCAGGACGAAAAGAGAACACCTTCAGCATATTCGAAGGGTATTCGAAAAGCTGCAGCAGAACAAGCTGCTGATAAATTTGAAGAAGTGCACTTTCTTGCAGAAGGAGCTGATATATCTGGGATTTGTAGTTGCGAAAAACGAGTTAAAGATGGACCCAGAAAAGATTTCAGCAATCATAAGTTGGCCGTCACCTAAGAGTTTGTTTGAGGTACGTAGCTTTCACGGTTTAGCAAGTTTTTATCGAGAATTTATTAAGAATTTCAGTAAGATCTGCGCACCAATGCTAAAGACCATCAAAAAGGCTAGCCAACCTTTTTGTTGCACCAAGGCGGCGGAAGACAGTTTCCAACTTCTGAAGTGGAAAATAACGGAGAGGCCGATCTTGAGAATTTCCAATTTTAGTAAACCTTTTCAGGTTCGTTGCGATGCAAGCGGGACAGCTATTGGCGTTGTGCTCAGTCAGGAGGATAGACCAGTGGCGTTTTTTAGTGAAAAACTAAATGAGAGTCGGCAGAAGTATTCGTCATATGATAAAGAGTTCTATGCAGTAGTCCAAGCTTTAAAACATTGGAGACACTACCTACTAGGCAACGAGTTCGTCTTGTTCTCTGATAATTCAGCATTACAATATGTAATGCGGCAGCACAAATTGAACCATAAGCATGCCAAGTGGGTCGAGTACTTACAGAGCTTCACTTTTGTGCTAAAACACATAAGTGGGCAAGCCAAAAAAGTGGCGGATGCTTTAAGCAGAAGAACCTTGCTCTTACAGGAAAGTGGCATACAGGTGATGGGATTTGAGTATTTGAAGGATTTGTACTAGATGGACGCGGATTTCGAGGAAGCTTTTGAAGCATGCCAAAATCCTGTCTTAAGGAATACAAGCCCGTGGCTAGATTTTAATTTACAGGAAGGATTATTGTTTCAAGGTGGACAGCGATGTATTACGGATTGTTCGATGAGGGAAAATTTAGTAAAAGAGAAACACAGTGGCGGATTAGTAGGACATTTTGGCGTCGATAAAACGTTGGAACAGCTAGGACATTTTTATTACTGGCCAAAGATGAACCGAGATGTACAGAGATATGTAATCAGATGCAAATTCTGCCAACTGGCGAAAGGACACAGCCAGAATACTGGATTATACACACCCCTACCAGTTCCAAGTAGACCGTGGGATTCAGTCAGCATTGATTTTGTCCTAGGATTACCTAGAACGCAGCGGGGATATGATTCAGTGATGGTGGTGGTAGATAGGTTCTCAAAAATGGCTCATTTTATTCCTTGCCGGAAAACTAGTGACGCCACGAATGTGGCACACCTGTTTTTCACGGAAGTTGTTAGATTACATGGCTTACCTAGGACTATTGTTTCAGACAGGGATGTGAAATTCACAGGACATTTTTGGCGCACCCTGTGGAAAAAGTTGGGCACGCAACTAAACTTCAGCTCTGCGTATCACCCGTAGACTGATGGACAGATAGAGGTGGTGAACAGGAGTTTGGGCAATTTATTAGGAAGTTTGACAGGGGAAAATTCACGATTATGGGATCGACTCTTGCCCAGGCAGAATTCGCATATAACGATTCGCCCAATCGGAGCACCAGATTTAGCCCATTTCAGATTTTGTATGGAATGCATCCTCGAGGGGTACACGAACTACGAGATTTGGGACAGCTAGAACGGAGAAGTGTAGATGGGGAGGATTTTGCTGAAGCCATGAGTGAACTTCATGAAAAGGTTAAGTTAAGATTACAGGACAGCACGCAGAAATACAAACAACACAAAGACACAAAGCGACGAGAGGTACAGTTTGATGTTTGAGACGAAGTACTTGCGCACCTGCGCCGGGAACGGTTTCCTAAGGGCACCTACAACAAGTTAAAATACAAGAAAATCGGTCCATGCAAGATTCTCCGAAAGTTTTCAGCAAATGCGTATGAAATTCAGCTGCCACCGGACATAGGCATTTTGCCTATATTCAATGTGGTAGACCTGTTCCCATATCATGCCCAGGTGGAAGATGGTAGTACTGTACAGCCAGAACAGGACACCCAGTTAGATAACAGTCCTTGGAAGAAACAGTTACCTTCAGCCCGGACCCATGAAATTGAAGGGATCCTCAGCACCCAGGTAGCCAAAAGAACGCGCAGAAAAGAATATATGTGTTACCTCGTCAAGTGGAAAGGCCGTCCAATGGAGGACAGCTCGTGGCTCGACGCGGCGCAGATTCAGAAGGCTGGTTACTCGGTGGAGGAGCTCATGGAACGGAGCCATAAGTTCTTTTTTACTCCGGAAGCCTGATGCAGGAGCATCTGGTCAACAGGGTAAAAACAGAGAGAAGGCAGACAAAGTTTCCAAAGAGGACTGGGAACATGGTTTGATGGATGGGCAGTAACACTGCCTTGGTTATTTTTTTTCTTTTACTGTTGTTTTTATTTACTTATGTAATGTTTTCTTTAATTACCAGAAGCAGAGAAAAACAATAATGTGATAGCTTACTTTTAATTAGGAACAGTAGCAAATTAGGAATAGTTTTATTCTTGCAAAATAGAAACCGAATGTGTCAGTTAACAGCCAACTGTAGAAACAAATAACCAACAGCAGTTATGTAATAAGAACTACCTTTGTAAACAGAACTATAAAAAGAGCGGAATGACCCATTGAGAGGGTTCCGACTTCGTGAAAGTAAACAAGAAGCAGAGATAATAAAGGATAACATATTCTGAGCATTCACATAAAAATATACTGTGTTCAGTTGTGTGATAGTGCAGATACAATTCTTTTTAAAGCTAGGTTGTCAAGCAGAGCACGCTACAGGCGTTGCGAAAAGGAAACAATCATATACTGGTGAAATTTCCACAATAGTTATACACGCCCAAACCCCAGGTATGCGATAAAATGCATAGTCATTATCATTCATGCAATTAACATTCCACATAATCATGATACATTGCTAGAAAACTATATTTTGCATATAGAAAAAGCCCTGTACAAATTCCATCATATACTGTCCAAAAAGACCGAGCGTCTCAAACTACAGGCATAGCCAAGAATATTTACAGTGGAAGAAATAAAAGTTTACAGCCAAGGTTCGGCATCAAAACAACGACCGAAGATCACGAAAGACAGACTTAACCCTAACAACCTAGGACTGCACACAGAACCGACCTCAAGGGCCTGAGAAGCCCAAAACAAACAACTAGCAAACAGTAAAAGAAAGAACTACCCGAGACTTGCAGATTGTCGAGGACTTGAGGTGGGCCACTGTGCACAGTCCTCCCTCTAAGGTAGCGAACGGAAATGTTAGATGGGTCGGCACACATATAGAAGAAACCAATATTAAAAAGGAACCTAAACACAGAAACGAATACGAAGTAGGGTTTACCTGTACACGGCGCCAACACCTCAAATCGAACCAGAAGGAATACCTGCCCACGAAGGAGCCGAAACGTAAATAACAGAAGGAGAAGCAAATAAATCATTCTGGCATAGAGCACAGACTTACCAGTATGGTTTGCGAAGTCGTCAACTGAAAGCGTTGTCACCAGACCACCAGGAGCAAAGCCACCAAGAAAATCGTTGCAGAAGAGCGCGAATATACCAAGTGGAATACAGTAGCAGACAGTAAGGAGGCAAACCCATACATTAGCAGACAGCGAGGAGACAAACTCCAACCAACAAAGGCACCCATAAAAATCGCTCGAATACAAAGACCAACAAGAGTTTTGAGAAAAATAGCTGAGGACGAGCCGAGAACAATCACAGAAACCCTAGCTGCATAAAAGTATTTTCGAAACTTACCATCAAACTGAGCAGACGCCATTGAAACAAGAAGGGCCGAACATAAACCAACAACATTGTTGAAATCGTAACAGGGTATCGAGCCAGTGAGCCAAGCCATTCAGAAAACCCACAGACAACCACAGAGGTCACTCAGTTGCAGAGCGGAGAAGTATCACAATACCCGGGACAGACAAAAGTGAAATGAGCGCGAAGGGTCGAGAACCAACGTAAAAACCCTCAACCCTAGCGAGGTTTTCGAGAGGCACAGTTGTCGAATGGAGGCGGGACGGAAGTACCTCCCTTCATTAAAACAAATCCAAAGTACCGATTCCGCAGATTGCACATATAATTTAACAATAAATAAACACATCATAACCTTTGCCACAATGAATACACGTTAACAGGTGGAGCATTGGGATCACGTGGGCTGGCCCCATCAAATGGTATCAGAGCAGTTTTTATATATATATATATAGAGGAAGATGGCAGAGGTGCAAGTGCCAAGATGAGGACGTGGGAGAGGTGGACGCCGAGGAGCAGATGAAGGATTGAGAGAGCAGGTTAGATTTCTTACAACTCATTTGGAAGCAGTGGAGGCGGGTAGGCGAAGAGACCCGGAACTTGGAGATGACAACGAGGAGGAAGCGGTAACTGCTACCGATGGGTCGGATGAAGAAGCTCCAGAATTGAGACTGCTGCGTTCAATTTTATTGGCCAGCAGCAAACCCAAAACAGAGATTTCTAATTATGATGGCAGTCTGTCTGCAGATGTCCTATTGGACTGGATAAGCGAACTAGATAAACATTTCAAAAATGAGGAAGTCAGGGACGATAAAAGAGTCAAGTTCGCTGCTACTAAGTTAAAGGGACATGCCCTCTTGTGGTGGGACAATGTCCAAGCAGAAAGAAAAAGGTTGAACAAATTGCCCATACGAAAATGGTCGAGAATGGTGGGAAAATTGAAAGGCAGATTTCTGCCGAAAGATTACCAGGTTGAACTATGTCGTCGAGTATAGAATTTGAGACAGAAGGGTATGACTATCAAAGAGTATATAGAAGAGTTTTACCGAGTAAATCTACGTGCTAGTTATACGGATGAAACTCCAGAAAAGACAGCGAGGTACGTAAATGGCTTGAGGATGGAAATTCTGGATGAAATCAGTATTCTTTCTCCCCGAAGTATTGAAGAAGCCTTTCAGAGTGCTGTGAAGGCTAAAGAGAAAATCAATCAGAAACATAATAACAGGAGAGGGAGAGGGAATGGCAGAGGACGGGGACAGTCCTACGGTAGAGGAAGGACCGCTGCGAACAGCGAAGAAGGCAGCAGTTCTAAAACTTCAGGGATAGCAGAGAAAGGAGAAAGCACCAGAGGAGGTCAGTCATATCAGCGAGGACGAGGGAATGGCCGCGGAAGAGGGACTACTGTCCAGTGTTACAGGTGCCATAAATGGGGGCATCGATCCTTTGAATGTCCAGAAGTTAAACAGACAGGTCAGAGAGGAACATTTATGATACAGCCTGAAGAAGCTGAAGCACAACCACGGGAGGTGGAAAACATGGCGGAAACAGGAGAAGCGTTGATTTTAAATAAAGTGCTGCTAAAACCAACCAAGGAGGTGGCTGAACCAACACAGCAGAAAGCACTATTCCGGACAGTCTGTAAGTCGCATGGAAAATGCTGTAAAGTGATAATAGACAGCGGGAGTACGGATAACTTGGTTGCCACTAAGATGGTGGAAAAACTGGGGTTGAAAAGGCTGAAGCACCCCACACCTTACAAGGTGTCGTGGCTACAGAAAGGCCACCAGCTGTTAGTTGATGAACAATGCCAGGTAGGGTTTCACATTGGCAAGTATCATGACACGGTGGTCTGTGATATTATGCCAATGGACGTGTGCCATATACTGCTTGGAAGACCATGGTAGTATGATCGGAAGGTGACACACGATGGAAAGACCAATTGCTATAAATTTACGAAGGATGGGGTTAAACACACACTTGTACCCATCAAAGAAGAAGAAACTGCAGAATCAAGCGGAACAAAGGCATTGTTAATTGGAGGAAAACAGTTTGTGAAATAGGTAGAGGAAAATGAAGTTAATTTTGCAGTTGTGAGGA
>APFE030807532.1:10548-30194 GCA_000404065.3 Pinus taeda
CCATGGTATTGGTCTATGGTATGATATGGTTAATAATATCTATGGTAAAGTGGGGTGAATATCCATAGTTAAAAATCTTGTTATATTGTAAGTATTATTTTGATTTTGAAATGAGAGATGGTTTTTGGGCATGTGGTATTGATGAGTCATCCTATTGGCCCATGGTATGGTATGGTTCATAATATCCATGATAAAGTGGAGCTGAATATCTACAGTTAAAAATCTTGTTATATTGTAAGTATTAAGTTTTTATGTGCTTATTAATGAAATTTAAATATGATTACAAAATTATTATTTAAATTTAAACGGTAAAATTTAAACCATAACCATTTTTAAATTTTATTAATAAGCGGATACAAATTTAATATTTACAATATAAAAAGATTTTTAATTATGAATATTTACCATGGATATTATTAACTTCTAAATAGTTTTTTTTACAATACCATGGGACAATACCCAAGAGAAAGATTGAGAGAGGAAGGGAGAGGAGGGAAGAAAATCATAATACCATGGGCTAATACCATGGTTTATCAATACCATGGGCCATCTAAGATAATACAATGGGCTAATGCCATGTTTTATCAATACCATGGGCCATCTAAGATTTACATTATTGATTTAGGATTTTAATTATTCTGTTACAATACCATAGGCCAATACCATACCTTATCAATACCACATGCCAAAAACCATAAATTACTTCAAAATCAAAATAGTTTACAAATACTTTATTTTAATTTATTTTTTTAACATTTTTTAATTAAATCTAAAAGAAAAAAGGTTATAATTACTTTTGAGGTATACCTAAACCCACGATCCTCACGACTACTTAAAATATTCCCATAGAGATTAAATCGAGGTTTTAATAAATTAAAAGTGAGAATACTTTTATATATACATATGTGAATTTTACATAATATAAATAATATTATAAAGAATCCGGATAGATGCATTTTAACCAAGGATCTAAGTGAAGAGACAAAACAAAGTGACTAACAATGATAGAGGAAAGATAATGCATGATTCTTTTAAGTTTTTTATTATTGTATTTTCTTTGACATGATTGATCCAAAATATAGGTTTAATATTTTATAACCAATTATGTTTTTTTTAGATACTTTCTTAAATACAATACAATGGGATCATATTTAAGAGAGAGAGAGTGAGATGGAGGGGGAATAGAGTAGAGGAGATACATAGAGGTGGGAGAGACAGGTAGGGAGGGGAGGGGTGGTTGGGAGAGGAGGATAGAGGGAGGGAGAGAGATGGATTTAGAGGGGGAAAGAGAGGGAGGGAGAGAGAGATGGATTTAGAGGGGGAAAGAGAGGGAGGGAAGAACAAAGACATTGAAGGATAGAGGTGGGGAGAGAGAGGGAGTGACAAGGGAGATATGAAGATGGAATCAGGGAGAGAGGAGACTAGGGAAAAGAGATAAAATGAGAGGGTAGATATAGGAAAAGAAGGGGAAGAGAGAGACGAGGAGACATAGATATGGAGGGGGGAGAGGGGTAGAGTGAGAAGGAGAGAGGGTGGGAGATAGCGACAGAGTTGGAGGGTGGAGAGAGAGGGAGAGTGTGATGGGGGGAGAGAGAGAGGGAAGTGAGAGAGAAAGGGAGAAAGCTGAAGGAGGAGACAGAGGAATTGAGAGAGAGGAGAGAGAGGGGGAGATATATGGAGTTGGAAGGGGAATAAATGCATAGAGAGAGAAAGGTGGAGAGGGAGGGGAGTGACAAGGGAGAGATGGAGAGATGGTGAGGGAGAGAGAGAGAGAGAGAGAGAGAGAGAGAGAGAGAGATGAGTGGAAGATACAAAGAGAGAAGTGGAACGGAGAGAGGGACAGGATGAGGGAGGGAGAGTGAGATAGATAGATATGGAGAGAGAGTGTGTATGTTTTCGGGGTGATAAGGAGAGACAAGGGGAGATAGAGATAGAGATGGAGGGAGAAGAGAGGGAAGAATAGAGAGGCAAAGAGAGGGGGAGGAAGAGAGATATATATGTTGAGAGAAGTAGAAGAGAGAGAGAGAGAGAGAGAGAGAGAGAGAATGGGAAGAGAGAGAGAGGGAAAGGAAGAGGGAGGGAGAGAGAGAAATATAGATAGATAGATATGGACAGAGAATGTGCATGTTTAGGGATTGAGATAGAGAAACAGTGGGAGATTGAGATATACATGGAGATGGTAGAGAGAGGTGGGGGGGGAGAGATAGAGAGGAGAGCAAGTTGTAGAGATAGATAGATAGATATGGGGAGAGAGAGAATGTATGTTTATGGGCTGATATAGAAAGATAAAGGAGATACAGAGGGAGATACAGATATAGATGGTTGGGGTGAGAGGAAATAAGAAAGAGACAAAGAGAGGGAGGGAGGAAGAGAGATAGATATGGAGAGAGGGAGAGAGAGAGAGGTGTTTAGGGGGCTAAGATAGAGAAACAAATAAGGAGAGATGGAGGGAGGTATAGATATGTATAACATGGGAAGAGAGGGAAGAAGAGAAAGATAAAGAAATGGAGTGAGAGGCAGAGAGAGAGAGATAAGGGAGAGAGGGAGGGGGATAGAGAGAGGAGAGAGGGAGGGAGATAGGCACTGAATTGATGGTGGAGAGAGAGGGAAGAATAAAGAGAGACATAGAGACAAACACATACATAGAAGTTAGATCTAGAAATTTATTGATCCGAACTCAAACATGAACATAGCTAATTACAGATATAACCATAAATATAGAGATGCAATAGAAATAACACTTCATTTCATTAAAATCAAATACTGAAATATGCTTACAAATAGAATGGAAATAAGACTAGCTCAGGCGATGGTAGCTTATCTCTGAGAATAGATGTGGCAGCTTCATGCCTTTGAACTGTGTTACAATGAGGCTTATAGGCCTATTTATTATTGAGAAATAATGGAAAAACCTAAACATCCAAAAACCTAACCCTAGGAGATGAAGTGCCAAAACTATTGGCCTCATTTGGTAAATTGGTACACCAACTTCCCGGGGTTGTAACTTTGGAATACGATCTCTGTTTGATGTGCACAATACCTTGTTAGAAAGATCTATCTGAGGACTACAACTTTTGAGTAGACAATATGGTTAAGGGCTCATGCTGGCCTTGGTTTTCCTGAAAAATGTCGTTTAGGGCCTCAAAACGACTCCACAAGTTTATGACCCGAAAACCTGCCAAAAATAGTAAATCATGCTACAATTAAGGAAATTGAAAATTTGAAAGAGATAGTGGCAGGGCTCCAAGTGGAATTGGTGGGTAGCCACCAAAATCCACCTGGATCTGTGAGTGATTCAACTTGACTAGTCTTATGTGACAAGGATGTTGCAAGTCTGAGTCAAACCTGAAATTTGTTTTTTTTTTTTTTAATATTGGAAAAACCAACTATTTGCACTGGAATCATTGATTGGAGGAGAGAGGGAGGGAGAGATATGGATTTAGAGGGGGAAAGAGAGGGAGGGAAGAACAAATACATTAAAGTATAGAGGTGGGGAGAGAGGGAGTGACAAGGGAGATATGAAGATGGAATCAGTGAGAGAAGAGACTAGGGAAAAGAGATAAAATGAGAGGGTAGATATAGGAAAAGAAGGGGAAGAGAGACGAGGAGACATAGATATGGAGGGGGGAGAGGGGTAGAGTGAGAAGGAGAGAGGGTGGGAGATAGTGACATGAGTTGGAGGGTGGAGAGAGAGGGAGAGTGTGATGGGGGGAGAGAGAGGGAAGTGAGAGAGAAAGGGAGAAAACGAAAGGAGGAGAGAGAGATGGAAGTGAGAGAGAAAGGGAGAAAACGGAAGGAGGAGAGAGAGGAATTGAGAGAGAGGGGGAGATTTATGGAGTTGTAAGGGGAAGAAATGCATAGAGAGAGAAAGGTGGAGAGGGAGAGGGAGTGACAAGGGAGAGATGGAGAGATGGTGAGGGAGAGAGAAGAGAAAGAGGGAAGAGAGAGAGAGAGAGAGAGAGAGAGAGAGAGAGAGAGAGAGAGAGAGGGAGATATCTGGAAGATACAAAGAGAGAAGTGGAAGGGAGAGAGGGAGAGGAAGAGGGAGGGAGAGTGAGATAGATAGATATGGAGAGAGAGTGTGTATGTTTTCGGGGTGACAAGGAGAGACAAGGGGAGATAGAGATAGAGATGGAGGGGGAAGAGAGGGAAGAATAGAGAGGCAAAGAGAGGGGGAGGAAGAGAGATATATATGTTGAGAGATGTAGAAGAGAGAGAGAGAGAGAGAGAGAGAGTGTGTGTATGTTTTTGGGCTGATATAGATAGACAAAGGAGAGACAGAAGGAGATAGAGATATAGATGGTTGGGGTGAGAGGAAATAAGAGAGAGACAAAGAGAGGGAGGGAGGAAGAGAGATAGATATGGAGAGAGAGAGATGTGTTTAGGGGGTTGAGATAGAGAAACAAATAAGGAGAGATGGAGGGAGGTATAGATATGTATGACATGGGAAAAGAGGGAAGAAGAGAAAGATAAAGAAATGGAGGGAGACGCAGAGAGAGAGACAGGGGAGAGAGGGAGGGGGATAGAGAGAGGAGAGAGGGAGGGAGATAGACACTGAATTGATGGTGGAGAGAGAGGGAAGAATAAAGAGAGACACGGAGACAAACACATACATAGAAGTTATGTCTAGAAATTTATTGTTCCGAACTTAAACATGAACTTAGCAAATTACAGATATAAACATAAATATAGAGATGCAATAGAAATAACAGTTCATTTCATTAATATCAAATACTGAAATATGCTTACAAACAAAATGGAAATAAGACTAGCTCAGGCAATGGTAGCTTATCTATGAGAATAGATGTGGTAGCTTCATGCCTTTGAACTATGTTACAATGAGGATTATAGGCCTATTTATTATTGAGAAATAATGGAAAAACCTAAACATCCAAAAATCTAACCCTAGGAGATGAAGCGCCAAAACTATTGGCTTCGTTTGGGTAAATTGGTCCACCAACTTCCTGGGGTCGTAACTTTGGCATACGATCTCTGTTTGATGTGCACAATACCTTGTTAGAAAGATCTATTTGAGGAATAAGACTTATGAGTAGCCAATATGGTTAAGGACTCATGTTGGCCTTAGTTTTCTTCAAAAACGTTGTTTAGGGCCTCAAAACGACTCCAGAATTTTAGGACTCGAAAACCTGCCAAAAATAGCAAATCATGCTACAATTAAGGAAACTGAAAATTTGAAAGAGACAGTGGCAGGGGTCCAAGTGGAATAGTCGGGGAGCCACCAAAATCCACCTGGATCTATGAGTGAGTCAACTTGCCTAGTCTTATGTGACAAGGATGTTGCAAGTCTGAGTCAAACCTGAAATTTTTTATTTTTATTTTTTTTTTTTTTTAATTTTTTTTAATTTTTATTTTTATATTGGAAGAACCAACTATTTGCACTAGAATCATCGATTGGACACCGAATTCTCATCCCAAAAATTGGAACATCAAATTTCAGTAGAATAGATCTACTTAGTAGTCTCCGAGCAACAAAATTGACTTTGCCAATGAACCATCATTCGTTAAGTAATTTCTTAAAAGGAGGTTATAAGTACTTTTAGAAGTACATCTTCAAAATAAATTCCTAGAGCCCATGCACTCAACAATACCTTGGGAGTTGGGTCTACTTGATAACCACCTCCTTTGGTTCAGGAGGGCAAGGAGGTGTGTTACATATATCTTCCCATTGGCTGGAAATATATGTTGGCACCCCAACTGACTCCCCTCTCATTTTTCGGAAAATGATATGGGCCCCTCCTTAAATTTAGTTTTCAATTTTTTATTTTGATTTGATGTGATTGTAATGGTTTTCATGTGCAATTTTATTTCTCCTATTGATGATATGACATGTCCTTGGTTACTTTGTTATGTGTATGTATTTACAACATTTTCTTTTGATGTTGCTTTATCAATCTCTCCCTCATTCCACAATAATACGAAAACCTTGTCTCTCTCCATTGTTTTAATGAGTTGTTTAGGGTTTATTACTCTATATGACATATAAATGTTAGAGTGAAAAAGGGCCACTATAGAATCTTGATTTTGTAGAAACCCTACCTTATTTTACCCCCTAATATTTTTCTTCCCTCTCAAAAATTGTCCCAACGGGTCCAAGGAGTCATGTCTTCTACCATGCAGAACATGATTAATGCCTTACTGAAGTTAGAAGAAGAAAGAAAACATTATAGACATAAAATGCACCAACACCAACAAATTGTTAAACGTTGGTTTGACAATAGGTCTTCTTCTGACAAAAATATAGAAGTATGAGACTCAGTTTTAAAATGGGAGAAGGCTCATGAAAAAAAGGGGAGAATTCAAAAATTCAGACGTTATGTTTAGGACCATTTGAAGGTTGGGTAGAATATCTTTTGGTCAATGGTCAAATTTTGGAGAAGTAATGTTCTTGAGTCCCTCCCAGGATTCCATATCTTTATAAATATTACTTTTCCTTCCTATTTTCAATGTTCTTTTTCTAGTTTTCTCGATACTTGCCTAATATGTTGAATCCACAACTCACAGTCACTTGTACCTCATAAAAATTATTCGCTCTATACTATCTACCCTCTTTTCGATGTCTCACTTAGTTTCTTTGGATTTCGAGGATACCAACTCTTAGATGTTTCATTGTTTTTCTCATACTTTATACACCTATCTGCAAGCTAGGGTTTGGTCATCCACTTGTTTTGTTCCTCCTCTACTTGACCATAATCCCTAGTAGAAACCCTTTTCAATTCTAGCCATGGTACGCCTTATCTGTTTGGAACCCATTGGGTTGGAAATGGTAAAGGCCTACGATGAATGTGTAGACCTATTTCACCAAGTCATCTGATGGGATTTTCTATGAGTGTTTAAAGGTTTTGATAAAATGGTTGTCACAATTTTTTCTTCTACATTCATTGGAAATAATCCCAGGTAAACGATTTGAAGATTTTTATTTATGTTAATTTCATTGTAGAAGATTCCCATTTCCCCATCAAGGGAGACATATGGTCCAAAAGTTGTGAAGTACATGACATCCCATGGAAAAAAGTTCTCATCAACAAACAATGTGTTTATCATGTGAAACCGAAATAAACTAGAGACTCGAAACCCTTGTGCAGTCGATTTTAAGCGAAAATAGTGCTAATCGACTATTCTCCAAGATGCATGTACTTATGATAGTGGAGTCTCATTGCCTTAGCGACTGTCCTTTCTTTTCTTTCCAAATGTTGTGGGGCATCTGGATACTTGGAATCACATCCCCGAAGTTGGTCAATTGCTCTATTTGCCACTTTCAGAAGATTTACCACTTCTTGTGCTTTCTTCTAAATGCCAAAGAGAGGAGCCACCACTTGTTGTAAAAGTATCATCTCATCATATTATCATGCCATTGTGTCTTCTATTGGCCCGAGTTCCTCCTGCATGGTTGACTTCCATTATGCAATGTTGAAGTTGTGTGAAGATAACCATTGATTCTCTGTTGCAAGATGTTTCACCTATTGCTTCACCACAACTAGTTCTCTCCTTAATCTAGCATTCTCATTCAACAATTGTTCAGAGTTGTCCTGCGATGTTATAGCAAAAGAAAAAAAAAATCGCCATTATTTCTAATGCAGGAGCATCCGAACTTAGCCAACAATGTGATTGTATGTTCACATGTTGTGGCTAATAAGAGATGAATTTCATTGACCTGAGTGGTCAAAATCAGTTTTAGTAGACAGGGTTGGATCTCTCAAATTAATATTTATCTCAATTATTGTAATAATTAGAATGTTGTATTATTTTTAGACTAAGAGATAAGTTTTAGTATAGGTGTATAACAAAGCTTGAGAATAGAGATTTAATTTTTAGATTAATTAAAATAGGGATCGAGTTGTTAATGCAGTTAGGATAGGATTTGATTTATAAAAGGAAAAATAATGTAATGGCAGAGGGATTAGATGATTGAGAATAGAGTGTGTAAGCGAGAGTTTGAGTGACATAGATAGGGTTTAAGATTGAGACAAAGGTCAGACGAACTGTTGTAATTGAGCCCAGAGGGCCAAGACTCTGTAATTTCCATTTTGTTGAATAAATGATCAAGTGTGGTGTTGCGTGTTAATCCTGGTGTATAAATTCATTATATCTATGTATCGGAGTTCTGGACCCTAATCGGGTATTTTCTCTATTTATAACACTTTATTCATAAACAACAATCGATTAGGTGTTAAGGGTTAATATTGTGTTAAGCGGTAAACCTTTCCTTAAGTGCATTTATTAAAGTTATGTTTTAAGCACATGAGAAGTATTCCCAAGTGGTAAATGGTATCTCACGCGCTTAAGAAGAGGTAAATGGTATCGTTCCAAGTCCGCACGATTAGCCTTAATGGCCAACACGTAGCTGAGGAAAACCATTTTTCTCATGTGCTCTCGATTTGATATCGACCGTGCAAGAATCCGCATGAGATTGCATGATAGTCGTTCTATTGGACGGGTCACTTCGACGGTGGAGATCATCCGGCTAGTTTACGAGCGGACGACACGATATTCGTTGGATTTGGGGAAGTAGATCAACAATGCATATGGAAGCACTCGGTCCATGGAAAAGTCAAGGTGGGACTGACGGTGATTGGTCGGGATAAGCAGGACCCTTAGAAGGAAAACACACATACAGAACTTGTTTGCGCACAAATGATTGGTCATAAAGTTAACCATTAGTCTAATTAAAGACTACCACCTCATTTTCGTCAACCTCTTGCGTCAATTTCCCTGGGATTCCTTCTAGTATTGGAAATTATCACCTTCTCTGGAGATACTGAGATTGGGTTCTGAGGATCATTTGAGAAGTATCTTCATTTCTACAACACAATCCTCTTCTTGTGTTGATCAAATGTGACATTGCACACATCCATTACTATGTCTTCATGAGGATATGTGATTCCCATTTCACCAAAAGGGAGATGACCACTCATGAGAGGAGGTTCTCCTGGAGAACTTGGTTCATCAATAATTGACTGGATAGTATCCACCTCCCCCAACTCTTCCTCTATATCCCGAGTCAACTTTTCTTCTTCCAGTCTCTGTGCTTCTTCTCCCTCCTAGGATTGCCTTTTCCATTCTTCTCCTTTCCTCTTCTTCTTCTTGCTACTTATTAAGAAACTCATATTTCTTCCTCTTCTTCTCTTCTTATACTTCTCTCCTCTCTTTTTCTGCTTGAATTACTCCTATGTTCAAAGTATCAACTTTACATTTCCTGTTTATTTCTCACCTTGAATCATACTTTATCCTATTCCTAGGAGATACACTCTTTCCTTGCAAGGTTATCTGTTCTGCCTCCTACACATGCATATCTTGAGTTGGTGGGTCTTTGGGTAATCTGGTCTCCATCCCTAGGTGTTCCTTTATAAATGCATTGTACCAGTTCTTCACCTTTTCATCTTTTTCGGTAGACATTAATGAATATCCCCAATTGAAACTAATTCTTTCACAATGTTTCCTACACACTCTCTTGGGATCACATCCATGAAATTATTTAGTTGCAAACTGCAAGTGATACAACTCTTGTATTTCTGTAGCTAATGCCTTGTGGCTCTTTAATTCATACAATCTGATCCTCAAAGGAAAGGTGTGCCAAGGGGATTTATTCCTCCTATGAAGGACTCCTGACGACCCCTTTTCCAACTAATCTGCTACTTCCTGCATGACCACCTTATTGGTCACATACAACGACATGAGATGAAGGGAGATCTGACATCCAAAACATCGAAATATATGTGCCCTCGGGTGCTGCAAACCAATTTGCAATATCCTATAGTGACTCCTTCACCTGATTTCTCATGCAAGGAAGTATGATCTTGAATATCATATGCAGTGTAACTATGAAGATGTGCTCTTATAATTTATCATATGTGCCTATGAAGCTTGATTCTGACAACACTCTATAGTGGAAGTAGATTAGGAACTTATTTTGCAGGGTCTAGTTCCAGTACAACCCTGGGAAAGCATATTGTGCACAAATTCCATCTAAAATAATGCAAACATATATAATTATGGTGCCTGATTTTCCCACAAAGATGCTTTTTCCTACCCCATACGACGCTGCAACTCAAATGAAAATATATATTCCCAATTGAAGATCTTACAACAAGTAACCACCATATTGAGCATATATATCTAATTTTCCTTATACACCTCAACGTTCTTCCACCCATGCAACGAAAAACACATGGAAATAAGACAATGATATACATCTCTGAGAATCCTGGTCAAATAAATTGCGGATGGGTAGTGGAAAAACTTAGCAGGCTCTCGACACCAATATTTGATGATGTCACTTGTGTCGAGATCGACCAATATATGTAGAAGTCATTATTTGCATATTTTGTGGACCTAAGCATCTTGTCATAAGTATGCATGTATTCTCCATAATAGGTGGCGATTTGATTGCCACTTTCTCTACGAAGGACAAGATGAGAGTCATCCATGTGTGTAATAATCCACTCAATCACTTCTGCACAGGGGATGACTAGGAATCTGCATGTGACCCTGTGTATCCTGAACCGCTTGATATTGATGTATACTTCCAAATCCTCCAAGTTTTTAGCAAATTGTTTCTGCATGAATGTGTCTTTTATGTGACTCCATGTGACTTCAATAGACTTATCTATGAAGCGCTGTGTGTTTTCATATATGGAAATGGTTGGCTTTGTCACATCAACTTCTTCCTCAGTGCTTGTTTTTTAGGATTCTTTGGAGCCCACTTTACATGTAGTGGGAGGCATTGCTCCAACAGATGGTGAAAGAGTGACAATACTTGTATTTGGAACATTTTTTGTGGAAGCACACTCATGGTGACATTATTAGCTTTATGCAATATCATAACTATTGCAAAAATTTATTCGCAAATCATATTAAAAGATCCATTAAATGTATTTGAGAATGTAAATATATCAATGAAAACACATAGCTACATGCATGGGAAAACAATATACATGCAAACAAGGAGGGCGCAATTTCAAAGGATGAAGGAAGTTCAAGGGTCATTCGGGGATTTGTAGTGTGCTCATGTGCTCAATAAAGAGAAGGAAAACCTGAAGGGCGCAAGGATGCACTTTGAAGAAATGAAGGAACAAGTCTTCAAACCTTCAGGCCTTCATGGTGTGCTCATACACTCAAAGAGACAGAGAGGGCGTACTGCCGCACTTTGAAGAGATGAAGGAATGAAACTTTGGCCCTTAGGCCTTCAAATTAGGGGATTTTTGAGGTCTAAAATGGGCCTCCTAAGGCAATTATAAAATAATAGTGGAAATAATAAAATAATATTAGATTACATCATCAAATTTTAGAGGGAAAAAAGAGAAAACTATTTTTTCAACTCATATTTTCAACTTATCTCCGTATGGGTTTACTCAAATTTCAAGTGGAAACACTCATTGGATGCATAATTTAATTCCTCATCCAAGGAGTTCCTATGTTTCTTACTTTTAATGGACCCTACTACATGAAAAATGTGATTGCAATCACGTTTTTTCATGTATTTCTCATTTTTGTGTAGTAAGGTCCAGCGAAAGTATGCAACATGGGTACTCCTTGGATGAGTAATTTAATTTTTCATCCAATGAGTGTTTCCACTCAAAATTTGAGTAAACCCGTACGGAGATAAGTTGAAAATACGAGTGGAAAAAATAGTTTTATTATTTTTTAATCTTTGTATTTTTTTACTCCTAAAATGGTGAATAATCCCCCATGGTTGACATCATCATATTAAATCCTATTGGTTCTTATAAAGTTTATTTTGGTTATACATTTTTCTTAGGAGACCCATTTTAGACCTCAAAAATCCCCTAATGAGGTGCGCTCATGCACTCAAGGACAAGGAGGGTGCACTGACACATGCCGAAGAGATGAAGGAAACACATTCAAACTTTCAGGGTTTTCTCATGCACTCAAGGAGGGCGCAATTATTCATGACAAAGGAATGCGCTCAAGAGGAAAAATTGTCTATTCTAGGCCTAGTTTTCTAAGTTGGTCGGGGCTTCAACTTCTAGAAGCGTGCTCTGTCATAGGAAAGTTGTAGGACAAGTCTAGGAACAATATTTCATGATAGAAATGAGAAGAATAAATATCCACAAGATTTTATGGATGTTGTCACAATCATGATTAGAATATGGAGAGTCAAGGAACATGCAGAGTTTCAGCCTACAACAACAAATCAACACCTGTAGAGGCAATATTGAATAGAAATGTCAGTAAATAAACTGAGAAACAAAGGAACGACAAAAAGGAAAGATGTAGAAAACCATGTAGATTCACAAGCTCATGCAATTTACTAAAGCACAGGACAAGAATATGCTTCTACTTTCAACTAGTTGAAGCCAATAGATCGATGAAAACAATATGAGCAAGAAGAAGCTAAATCAATGGCACATAACACAAGATGTATATGGGGAAAGCCACTACTAAAAACCTCACTATATGTATAGCATATATCAGAAATATGAGTGAAGATACAAAGCTTGTTCTCACTAGAACAATTCCGCCCATGTATGTTCAACTCTCTCAGCTCACAAGCAAGCTCTTGGCCAACACTTATCCAATTCTACAACTTTCCAAGCCCCTAATCTCTTGCATAATTCGTAGGATGAATAGCCCGTATTTAAAGGGAATTCATGCTTCCAAAACTGCGCAATCCAAACATAGGTTCTTCTCTAATTGCATGCATGATATTTACAATGCAGTAAATCATACAACTGATAATACATTGTCCCAACACTCTAGTCTCAACTGGGTTTTTCTCAAAATCGACATAAATAAGTTTCTGATGAGGGAGTCTTCAGTTAACTAGAGTGACACTTGTGGATGCACTAGTGCACCAACTGACTGTTAACTCTCTATTAGTTCCACAAACAACTTGGAACTAATTTAACTAAACATAACTCAGTAAACTGAGTGATCTAATTACAACTCACAATTAAACTCATTCTTGACCCCTAAAATTTAGGGAGAACATATACATGACCTCAGAAAGACTTCCAACTCGAAATTCCTATGCTAATTAAGTTTATTAAACTTAATTAACTATTTACAAGTTACTATGAGAAAAGAATTTGATTTTAATTCCCAGATTAATTCAAGGACAAATTAAATTGGAATTTCTTGTTGTTATTTCTCAACACTCCCGCTCAACAAGAAATGGATTATCAGCTACCCCGATCCTATCTCTGTGAAATTTGAATTTACATCTTGACATTTCCTTTGTCAGAATGTCAGCATCTTTCTCCTCTGTGGGAATGCACTTTAACAACATAATCTGCCTCAATACATAATCTCTGAGATGATGATATCGGATATCAATATGATTGGACCGATCATGAAAAATTAGATTTTTAGAGAGTTTGATACAACTCTGATTATCATAGTAAATCACAATTGGATCCATTTGCTGACCAAACAAAACAACCAACATATTCCTCATACAGATGGCCTCACATGTTGCCCGACTCGCAACCATGTACTCTACCTCTGTCGAACTGAGTACAACCGACCTCTGTTGCGTGTTGTACCAAGAAATTGTCATTGAACCAATACTGAAGATCCCTCTTGATGTTCTCTTTTGGTTGGATGGACTCCCTGCCCAATCTGCATCAGTGAAGCCTTGAAGCTTCACCCCCTCTGTCCTTCTGTACCATAATCCATATTGAGAAATTCCCCTGAGGTTTCTCAACACATGTTTTGTTGCCTTCCAATACAACTTGATAGGCCTAACCATCCCTTGATTAAGTTGGTTAACTACATAGCATAAATTTGTTTGTGTGTTCACCAAGTGCAGAGTGAACGCACAAGCTACCTGTAAACAATAGCTTCCACTACTTCCCCTGAAGTAGCATCCTCCTTCCTCCATTTACCTTCTAGAGGAGTCTCCATGGGTTTGCTGCTTTCCATGCAAAATCTCCTAAGTATGTCGTTGGCATACTTGACCTGAGACACAAACAACTCCCCATCTCCCTGCCATACCTACATGCCAAGAAAGTAATGCGTGAGCCCCATGTCCTTCATCTCAAACTCTCTTGCAAGGTCCTCCTTGCAATATTTGATCAGTTGATCATCACCTGTCAGTATGAGATCATCAACATAAAGTACAATGATAAAAAATTTACCTTCCACCACTATGTGGTACAAGTTCACATCCGCTTCCCTCTTCGTGAAGCCCAACCCAATGAAGTAGCTATCTATCCTCGTGTACCAAGCATGTGGTGCTTGCTTCAACCCATACAACACTCTCTTGAGATGACACACATGCGACTCACGTTCAAAGGTATCAAAACCTTTAGGCTGCTCTATGTACACCTCTTCCTCAATCATGCCATTAAGGAAGGATTTTCTTACACCCATCTGATGTATCTTCCAACCCATCTATGCTGATAATGCCAATAAAGATCTGATTAACGAGTACCTTGCAACAGGAGCAAAGGTCTCATCATAGTCAATCCCCTCTACCTGTGAAAAACCACAGGGCACAAATCTAGCCTTATGCTTCTCCACACTACCATCTGCATCTTGCTTTACCTTGCAAATTCAATAGGAGCTCACCACTGACTTGTCTTCTAGTCTTGGGACCACATCCCAAACACTGTTACGAACTATGGAGTCATACTCCTCCACCATGGCATCAACCCAAATTGACTGTTGCACTGCTTCCTTAAAGGAGGATGGCTCTGTCACAACACATTAGTCCATAAGAGCCATGTATCTAGTGTACCTCTTGTTGTAACATATTTTGATACACTGAAAATTACAAATTTTTAGTGGACAAATGCTAAGATATGATCTATAAATTCTTTTTTATAATTACGGTGTAAGGTGTTTCCCTTTGAAATGAACTCTCCTCTGATCCTCGCTGTCATTGTTATACACCATCAGATTAAGTATTAGATGATTAAAATGTTACCATCTGTTGATCTCATAACCGACTCCTCCTTACCCGACTCCTTACCCTCCGTTGATCTCATAACTGAATCCTTACCCGACTCCTTACCCTTCGTTGATCTCAGAACTGAATCCTTACCCTCGCTTGATCTCATAACTCACTGATATATCCACTGACTTGTGTTAGAGTCATGTGTTAAAGGCGCATATTATATTGTGTGGCGTATGTGTGCGCTATGTTTTTGCATTTGTATGTATGTTTGGTGATGTGTTTTCTGTTGAATCTATGAGAGGAGACGAGATCAGGGTGAATTATTATGAAAGTGAAGACGAAGTCGCCGCCATGCTTCTCCAAAATTTTTCACCTCAGGGATCGTCTGACTAGGGATCGAACTTACGAGGAGGTACGAGGTAATGGCAGTGGCCAAAATTCCTTTAAATTTTTGTAGGATCAGGGTATAAGTCCATAAAATTTGCATAGATCTTTGTTCACTCGATATATTGCAACCTATAATTTAATTTTCAAATTGTTTTCCTGATTTTGAAAGACATCTTTCTTTCTTTCTTTCTTTCTCAAGTTTTACTTCAAACTTCTGCGATTTCTGTGATTTGTCCTTAAATTAAATAACTGAAGGCATAATGAAATCTTTCCTCTTTCTGTGACTTAATCTTAATTTAAGTAATAGATGCTTAAAGAAAACATCTTCTCTGGTTTTCATGAAACTATTGCCCAGTGTTCCTTGTTAATTTCTCTAATTTTATTACAAATTATTCCCACCCTCTGCAATTTACTTGTAAATCAAATGACTAAAGGTTTATTAAATATAATTTTCTCTGGTTTTACTACAAACTATTGGGCCTTGTGTGATTTATTTGTATTTATTTAATTAAGTAAAGGTTCAAAGAAATCTGCAATCTCTTGGAGAGAGTTTTGTGATTTGTCCATAAGTTAAAATTTAACTTGCTCACTGCTTGAATGATCTTAATTATGTAAGTTTATTGCAAGATTTTGGTTCATTTGCACATTTTCAATGTGATTTATCTGCGCAGGACATACGGTAATCTTAAAAGGATCTTTATCTTGGAATTTATGGCAAATTTCTTGAGTTTTAGCTGCAATTTTCACCCTGATTTTCTCTCGCGTTAAGAAAACTTTGCTTGCTGCATTGCTTAGGTCTTTTGTTGGAGCTTAGAGAATGCCGAATTCGGTGGGAAATCATCATGTCAAAAGCATAGTGCTTCCATTTTAATGTGAGATATGTCGGCTATTTCATTTTATTAAAGGGAATAGCTTTCATTTTCATTTTAATGTGAAGATGTGTAAGCCTATTTCATTTTGTTGAAGAAATATTGCACTCTTAGGATCTCTCCATTTCTTTATCTCCTACCACAAGTGCTCTGTCTCTCTTGTGTTAGTTATATGTTAAAAGGCACCCTGTGTTGCAATTTGTGTGTGTTCTGTGTTCTTTCTCGGGACAGACTTGTGCGTTAAAAGGCGCCCTGTATATTGTGTGTTGATTTGTGTGCGCCCTGTGTTCTATATATTGTGTGGGGTCTGTGTGTGGAATGTTTTTGCATCTGTGTGTATGATCTGTTTTCTTTTGTATCAATGATAAGTGAGAGAAGAGACTATATGAGGGTTCGTTATTATGAAAGTGAGGATTTCGACTATTTTTTACCTCACCTCCTGGTTGCTCTGCGACCAACTGTACGTACTAGGCATCATCAAACTTACCAGGTACTCGCAGTGGCAAAGATTCCTTTGAATTTCTCGAAAACGTAGGATCAGGGCATAAATCTTTGTTTGGTAGATTTGGGGATTTCTGTGAATTATTAACCTGATAAAATTTTCATAAATCTTTGTTGGGTAGATTTGGCGATTTCATAAATAACTTAAAGCTTAATGTAACATTTTCTCTCTTGTTTGTGTTATGCGATTTATTTATGTGATTTAATCTTAAATTAAGTAACCGATGCTTAAGGAAACCATTCTCTCTCTATCTGGTTTTGCAAGAAACTATTCTGCTTTTTATCTGCTGTAAATAAAAAATGATGCTTAAAGAGATGAGTTTCTCTGATTTTTCTACAAATTATTGCCAACACCTGCAATTTAACCTGTAAATCAAATAAGTAAGGGCCTAATAGATTATTTTTTTCTGGTTTTACTACAATTTATTGGGGCTTGTCCGATCCATCAATGAAATTTGCAAACTCTTGCAGGGAGTTTTACTGCAAAATATTGGTTCATTTGCACATTTTCATTGTGATTTACCTGCGAAGGAGATATTGTCATCATAAAAGGATTTTTATCTTGGATCGTTACATGTTCTCCCCGTAATTTATTCTTAAAATTATCTAAATGAAACTTTTATTTGAAACCTTTACTATTTAAATTGTGATTTATTTGTAAATCCCTCATCTAAACCTCAATGAAACTTTTATTTGATATCCATAAGAAGAAAGTGCTTTCTCTGAATTTTCACATGATTGGATCTCACCTTAAGAAAACATTGCTCGCTGGGTAGACGCGAAATTGTTAAGAGAATGACTAATTCGGCTGGTAATTAGTATCGTAAACCTATTTTAATGTGAGTAAAACTATTTTAGTGTGTGACAGAAATATCGCTTTCATTTTAATGTGAGATATATGTACAACTATTTCATGAATAATCCTCAGAATCTAGAATGTTGTAAGTTATTGTTCGTGTATAACTGGTTTCTACGTTAATTTTTTTATAACTTCTTATCTTTCTTAATGAGCATGAAACATTTTAGGGTTTTATAGTTTTGAGGTGATGATCTTATAGGGGTGATGTATTTTATGTTCTAGGCATGAAAGGAGACGCGATCACGGCAAAGGATGACATTTATTTAATGTGCTTTGCGAATCAATCCCTCTCAGGACGCCGCCTGTATATGCTATGTGCCCAAATGGCAAACTATTCTCTCAAGCGCTGTTCTCTCCCCCACAAACATAGACAGATTAACTTAAATATAAGTGAAGGCTTCAAAACTTTCCTCTTTTGTTTCTAAAGTAATCATTCTCTTCTCTCCGGTTTTGCTGCAAACTATTGCCAGGTTATGCATCTTACATGTAAATTTTCTTAGCCAGACCCTCTAAAATTTTCTTTCTTTCTCTTGTCTTAGTGCAAACTATTTCTATTTCGTCATTGTGTTGTTGAGATTTTTTGTTTTATGTAAAATAGGCAAAAATCTTAGTAGATGACAACAATAGGAATTTGTTGCTAGATTAGCTCCAGGATGTTGGGAGGGAGTTAATGCATCCTAAATTTGAGTTGAGAGGATTTATGAGGCAGTTAGATTCTCCTTGCTATAAAACAGGTATCCATACGGATTGTTTTGAGTGTGAGAGTTTGTGAGGATTTGATTTATGTAATCTCCTGTTTGATTAATAAAGATTGTCGATGCCTATATTGTGTGGACATAGCCCAGATTGGTTGGGTGAACCACGTTAAACCTCTGTGTCTTATGTGCTTGATTTATTTGCTGAGTATTTAGTTGAATCTGATGTGCATCTGATCTCCAACAAGTGGTATCAGAGCAAGTTGGAGGCGTTGTGTGAGGGTGCTGAGTGTGCTGCGTGGATCAACTGATTGCGTGGAGGTGGAGAATACTAAGCCTGCGTGCGTATATGACTGCTGGAGGCGGAAACGGAATGTTGGAGGCCAAGAATGCTGAGCCTACGTGCGTATATGACTGCTGGAGGCGGAAACTGATTACTGGAGGCCGAGAACCGATTCTGATCAGCGCGGATTTTTTGTGTTGTGGCAATTATGTTTGCTGCTCTTAATGTTCTTTTATGGTAACACAATTATGTTCATTGTTCTTTTATGGTTTCGGTGACGCTAAAAACTAATATTAAACCTCTATTATCTCCCATCCTCAGTTTTGTCGAGTAATAATTAAGGAGAACAAAACAAATTCGTGTATATTCGAATTCCTTTTTCCCTGCTAGTCGAATCTGGTAACTACGCTCTAAATGGTATCGAATGAGTTGGCGGTTGTCTCTTGAGGACATATTTCATTCCTTTTTCGAGCGTGGTGATTTATTTGGGCATGCTCCCTGCTACGGAGACTTGGGAATAGATGGGCATCATGCGTTGGACCTACGTGGAGTTAAAAGCCGCCTTTCCATCATGTGCACTCAAATGTGCAGCAGGAAGTGTCTAAGGGTCTGGAATCGGGATCATTGCCCACACTTATGCCTACTCCTCCCGCCAAAAGGACTGTTTCTCCTTTCTCAACCAACGGCTTGGCACCATCAAGGCAAGCAACGATTTTACTGTAACATTGTTCCCATAAATTTGTAATAAATCTGTGTACCTTCTGTGGATAGAAAGGCAAATAGAATAAAGACAGTTCAAATAGAAGGCGAAGGCAAGTGTATGTTTTTTTTGTGGGGCGGAATTTGCACAGTAAAAGGAAAAAAAAAATTGAAGAAAAGGCATATAAGTGCATATGGCAAAAATTTGTATGTGAAGTACAAAGAGCATATATTTGTTTGTTTTTTAAAGGCAAAGGCATTTTTTAAACACAAACTTCATTTATTTAAAGTTGGTTTTTTGGAGATTATTGCGTTTTTTGGTTGATACAAGATGGCGAAAACTCAGAGTACCCGGTTTGAAATTGAGAAGTTTAATGGAAAGAATAATTTCGAGATCTGGAAGGTGAAGATGCATGATTTGCTTGTCCAACATGGCGTGGCAAAGGCATTGTTGGGCAAATCCAAACAGCCTTAC